>PTRB01000240.1:0-35470 GCA_025094155.1 Lichtheimia hyalospora FSU 10163
TACACCATCTCCTACTGGACCATCTCAATCTGCCTCTCGATAGAACTCATATCTTTTCTTTATTTTATTTTTTCCTTCTTTTCACGAACACATACCTCTACCTTTGTAGCATCCACATCCCTATATCTTCCAACCTTCCTATCCTTCTCCTTTTTTCCTGAAGCATCTCAGGTTTTTTCAGTACTCCCACTCGTTTGGATCGGGCTAGGGCAAAAAGCTGATATCAGCGCGTGCCCAATTTTATAGTCAATTGAAATAAACTCTCTCTTAAACTCTCCCTTTAGGCAATACAGATTGATACAATGACATCCTTGACGAGCAGCCAATAACAGTATAGCCAAGCCAAAGCTTTCCAGATCCTAATGTCACTTGTATAAGTGCACTTGCATACAACAATCGTTGACTGAGAACTTTTACCTTTGCCAGGTTGCTCAACTCCATTCTTTGCCTGAACCAACTCGATACCCATGCCTTGGATCTTGTGCTGTTGCTGTTTTATTATAAGACCCGTTAGTGAACCGTACATTCTTTGTAGACCATGTGCTACGTACCCATGAGACTATGCACTTCGTCCTTGCTCGTAGCTTCCATTACCCATCCAACTTGCTCAACCTACAATAAACACAATGTGAGATAAAGAATATGCAAGTAATTGGGATTTGGTGTCGACATACCCGAAGTAGCAATGTAAAGATGTGTTGTTTCTCTCCTAGCGAACAGCGGGGATAAAGAATACATAGGACAATCATCGGTTCTTGTATAAACGAGAGAACAGCAATCTATACGTGAACTTCTCTTGTCACAATGTCAAGCAATGAACAAGTGCAACGATTGAGCGTACCTTCTGTGTTGAAATGAATCTCGGGTCATGGGAAGATCACGCGTACTTGCTGTTCCATGAGATCTGAAAGAAGCATAGCCCATTGACCACGGATCGTGCAACCTGTTCACCCCATTGTCGCTGTTCATGGAAGGCATTGACAACAATGAGTGCTTCCTAGTTTGGAAATGGAGCTGATCTTACCTTTGTGAAACATGCGTGGA
The DNA here is from genome assembly GCA_025094155.1 of Lichtheimia hyalospora FSU 10163. Lineage (NCBI taxonomy): Eukaryota > Fungi > Mucoromycota > Mucoromycetes > Mucorales > Lichtheimiaceae > Lichtheimia > Lichtheimia hyalospora. Next base: position 1,045 of record PTRB01000240.1, read on the forward strand.
GAGGAAAGAGGAGCGCCCTTTCATTGTTCCTGTCACCATCCTTTTGATTGTGCACACCATGACGACACCCCGCTTGCTATAGTTACTGTGGTAAATATGCACATCAATATAATCCTATCAATATGAATAAACTACAACTTGACATATTCATTATCGTTTATTATCTCTCTCGTGATTAAATTATACATAATCTTTACTGTGGCGGATGTGACACTGTTGTGATCTAGCATAGGAGGACTGATATCAACAAGGCCCAACGATACAAATAGTTTAGTACCGATGCATTAGTATTATTATTGCAGTATACTGGAAATGAACAAAAGGGACCTTTTTTCCACGTACTTTGGTTTCCCGGTTATTGACACGGACTTGTCACAGATTACGTTGGATCACAGGAACTTGTACGTTCTGTCAGTGGAGGATGTGTTACCAGCGGAATGGTGTAGACTGAGATCAAGCCTTGTATTCATAAATTGTATCACCGATTTTGTACTTTCAAACGCTTCACACTTTACATCATTTACTCTTCTGCATCATTGGTACGGTTGTGTCCCCTTTGTGTTAGTTCATCCCCCTATACATTGTATTCTTGTTATGTTGTTTTTGGTTGTTCTGTTACTGTGCAGATTAAGAGCTACTGCTCCATAAGATAAGATTGCAATAACGTGAACCTGGTCTGTGCGCATCGCTTTCATATGCCGCTCCACTTGCTGAACCTGTACAACCAATGTGCGATCTGATGGGATTTGGGTGTTTAAACCCGTTGTCGTCATAGGTACTTAATCGCTCTTTCATAATTGAATGCTTGTGTACAAAGAACCAATAAGTCTTCCCAAAAACAATCATCATCTATTTATGCAACATGTCAACAATGTCAACAATTGCCATCCATATTCTCATCCGGACACGTGATGCGATTTTGAGATTATTCAACTATTACATATGATATAATTTATCTACAAGAGTAATGCTACAAATCGAATATAAGCAATAAAAGGGGATATATATACAACAGTGTGTCGCTCATTGCTTTTGTGTGTCTTTGACCGTTTCCTTGTCATTGACGGTTTGCATAGGTCCCTTGTAGTGTTTTCTTCCGCTAATGTACCAAAATGACAAGGCAAAAATCAATACAATGCCAATCATGAGACAAGACCAGTTCATTGTTTCTGGTGATACAGGGTTGACTGTGGGAATACAAAGTACCACACTGAAAAAAGCGATCCATGCGACGGCGATCATATTAATCAGCATACTGTACTTTCCAAGATTGAAAGGACCTTTTGGAATGTCACGAGCCCATATCAGTCGGCAAAGACAAGGTAAACCATACGCAACATTAGCGCAAATTACAGAAGTGCTCATGATGGCCGACCAGTAAACACTACTAGCCAAGATCTAAGTAATAGAATACGACATGCACTTAGTTTTTCAGATATGCAAATGCAATATAATAAAGCACATGGACATACTGGGATTACTAGAATGATAGAAATGATCGCCACCAAAATGAAGATGCGAAGAGGAATTTGACGTTTACCATGGAGCTTATACCAAAACTGGTGGTTGGGAATACACCCATCACGAGCCATTGCCCACATTAGCTGACCTGTAGCAACGATAACATTACACAAACAGGCAAATTGAGAAACTGCAATGATTGATAGCAAAAATGCAGCCATATTCGGATTGGTTGCACGGATAAAGAGTGTAGCGACCGGAAAAGAAGATGATTGGAGCTCCTCCATATCCTGGATTGAAAACAGCGTCGCAATACATATAACAATGGCTTGAATAATGGCCAGAATCACACTGCAAAGAACACCTTTTGGCCCGGTCTTGGAAGCATTCAATGTCCCTTCTGCAATATGGGCACCATTCTCATATCCAATCTATATCCCACCATGAATATCAGCTATTGAATGTGATAACGTGTAATACAGACCAATGACCATCCAGCTTGCAGCATGCCCAGCAAAAATGTAAGCCCAGAGTTTTGCCATCCTGTTGTGTTTTGGAACTCGGTAAACACCCACCGAGCTGTTGGGTGTGTTTCTGCCATAACAGGCATCGCAATTACCACAATCATTGTGCTACTGAAGATCCAGAATACTGCTCAATATTGCATATTATGATGAGTATACATTGTATATAACAGTAGAATGACTTGTAATGCGGATTCATCTTACCCATAAACTTGTTAAGGTACCCGTTAAACTTTAATCCGAAATAGCTATATCCGACGCCAATCACCAATAAAGCAATGAAGAGTCCAATATTGGCACCGATATCATTGATCTGTTTCTCGTTTAGGATATTGTACGCAGCTGATGACAATGGAAGATGAAACAATGAATACTTTACGCAATCATAACAATGTCCCATCTTACCGATAATGTACTCAGTCATGGTATACACGACTGTCATGGATGATGTTAATAATGCCGCCACAAACATGTATCCACAGATCCAGGACATTACTATGCGAAATAAAGTTTAGCATGTACGCTCTTCGCCATTTTCATGCATATCATACATGGTCCCCATTCGGGAGTACTGAGAAGGTAGCACCAAGAATATATGCCGCCATTAACCGGATAAGCTGTTTGTTTGCATATTAGTATACAAGGATTATTGTGTTGTGTCCTAGACGCACAAACCTGAAAACACTTCAGCCATAGAAAGTGCAATACACATGACAAAAGGAGAAACGACGATCTATCATGTGAGTGGCGTCAGTGGTGCGAGATACAAGCATAGTGATCAATTTGTAAAAGGTGATCAGTAACGACAGCTTACAAATCCCCAGAAAAGAGACATTGGACCACCCGAGGCGATGGTACCGCCGAAACCGACAAGCCTACATTTGTCTTGAGTGTACAACTCGGATTACCTAATGACCGTTATTTTATATTGCATACCAGTTAGGTAGAACAGCCATTGTAGAAAATGCAAAACCAGCTTGCACTAGCAAGCTGATCTCACGTTTAAATTCTTGCTTGTATCCTAGATCTTCCAGACGTTGTGCATCCTCGTCTTTCCCAGAAGCATTTGTGATTGAGTCGACACCGACAACACGTTCAATCTTTTCAACCTAAATAACAGTGTTATGTAAGCAGTAAACACAAAAGTGATGATAGGACCAAACCTCTGTGATATCTTGTTTTTCGGTAGTGGTAATCATCCTTTGTATCGATGGCTGATTTTTCGCGTTGCAGATCGATTTGGGAAAATTCATGCTCTTTTTATATTGCTATTGATATGGACGTGGTTATCGGAAAGAGCATTTCTTCTTGACTTGCGTGGTTTGTGTCTCTCGTAATCCAAAGATGGGTTCCTGATGTTCGTTGGCTGTGTGTGAATTTACATATCGTATATGGGTTTACTCTTTTGGTTGTACAAGACTTCCTCACATATGTTACATGCCGGTCGTTCCTTCAATGATTAACAATGAACAGCACTCTCAATGAGAACATACACTATGGATTTGAAACTGCACACATAGCACATTAGTTGATATCGAACATATGAAAGGTTTAGTGACGGTACTACACCGATAACAGTGATGATGCATATCATCATATAGGTCGAAATGAGCAAATTAAAGACACGCAGGTCATGCACATTGTGAATAAACTCGGTGGGAATATGAAAAGGTGCGTATCGTATCTAAACTTTATTCGTAATCTGTGTTCAAGTAAATGCATTCCACGCCAGTAAATTTCCTTTCTTCCGTCAGATAAGACTTCACACATTGATGAATGTCGTTCTCATGTCAAACTAATTATGAGCATTGGCACGTGTACATGGTTCAACAAATACATCAAGTAGGCAATGCATGTCATATGGCAACATTTGCGTGCTATTACCGATAACAATCACGAGAATAAGTTTTCTTATTGATGGCATGCAATGGAGTATCATACACGTTCATTCCCAAAGATCGGTGCGAGCAGATACTTTCAATAGCAATCACGGAAAGACATTTAACCGTTGAGTGATCCATTGTGATATATAAATAATATTATGATGGACCAGCATTCTCAAATGACTAGTTTCTCTGAACAGGTGAGTAGAAATTTAACAAACATATATATTATTACGGGGACATAATATGGATGGATGGGGTGATCAATGGAATATCTAGCTATGGTGTATAAATTTAGCATAATCTATCAGGGTTGGCTGCATAAAGCAGCAGTAAAGATTTGGCTACCCGCGTTTCTTTCTGGTGCTTGACAGAATGTCGTCGCCTAACCAGAATGAACAAGCCATCCAACTCCTTATGGAAATGGTGATTAAGGGTCGAACACTGCATACTTCAATCACTGACATTGTGCAATCACTATCTCCAGGGACTTAGCTGGGAGCAAGCTGTCAGTTTACTAGCAGTACGTGAATAAAAAGGAACCCCTCGATTGACAAGTTTTATTAAAGACAATTTCCTTCACCTTAGCAACACGATTACAATGTGGCGCGTGCTGCCGACGCGTATTTCTCTGGAAAGACGAGTGTGGGGTCTAAGGATATGACTTGGGCTGATAGCAGTGCTGTACACAAAGAACAAGGTGATTGATCAGATTAACGATATTACCAATGCAAGTTTGCTAAACAATATTTTTAGATCCCTTTTCCCGAGGCCAAGCTGTAGAATCATCCTCGTACACTATAATAACACCTGAAGTGACGACGTGGAATGAGAATGGAAGCAAGGAGATGGTAATATGATGGGATATTGCTGCTTGACAAACGATACTGAGCTTGCACGAAAAGTCACCAACAGATTCAAGCCCAACTCCATCATCCACACCTTGGACTGATCCATTTGACCCAAGCAAACGCATTGCTATAAAGGATTTGTAAGTATCTACATTAGCAGCTTTTATATTTCACTTTCATCAACTACAGTAATAGATGTATTGGACTTGCACCGGTGCTTTATGGTCCACCTTACTTGCCATCATTCGTCCAAGTGTTATTCCACATCCCTGCCATCCTCCAAGCTACCTTATCATTTCAACCCACATCATCTGATTGGGGATCTCCAAGGTATTATTGGTGTGGTGAAAGTGATCAAATACCAGTATATCCAAGTATTACGTCACAATTGTCAGCAACATCACACCTTTCAACACTTATTTACCTTGATGAAAATGATGACACATCGGATCCTACATCAACCAACGACTATCACCAAGACAGTTCCTTGCCGAAAAGTAGTTTGGGTAAAGATACAGCATTTGATATATAACCATTGTATATTAATTGCACGCTGCGTTCATTTTATAGCGTTCTGCGAATTGCAAAAGTTATTTGCATTTCTCTCATTCTCAAATCGAAAATATGGCAGCGTAAAACAACTCATGTATGCTCTGGAGAAAGAAAACATTGTATGCTTGACCAAATCTACGGATAATGATGTCGATGGTACTGTATACATCCAATGATATCATAGTTATTTTTTATTGTTCAGCTAACAACGTATATTTCTTCAAGGTTTTCTGGACAAGATGCTTCTATACCTTGGAAATATGGAGGATTACCGGGACGATACTTTCAAGCCAGAAATGAACTTGAAAAGGTAAATCAAACAGCCAAACCCATCCAGCTGACAATCGCTCTTACCATATGAATCTAGTCTATTCCAGAGCACAAATTCGGATGTGTTGAATGACGTGATGAAGAACAATAGAACATATCACCTTACTTTGGAAGTGGATGGGGACGCCAGCACTTTACATACGGGATTAGCATGCCTTGGATGTCGTCAAGGACTTTGGGGTCACATGGCAACTAACATACAAGAGTGTGATGATGCGCAACAAGATCCATTCTTGACATTTGACAAACTTCCTCATATCCTGATTGCCACAATGCACCAGAAAGCAAACACTTCCATTTCATCTCGCTATAGCCTAGACAAGATCATCTACTTGGATCGTTATCTGACCGAGAATAAGAACGAGCTAAGGAAACGATATGCACAGGCGCACGAGTGGCGACGAGAAATACAGGAAGCTGAGAAAGCAATAGAAAGGAGTAGAAGGATTTCGATCAATGACAGGTGTGTACTATCAATCCAATTACAGTTTCGTGAGAGATACTAATATCTTATTATAATAGAAACATGAAAGGACAAGTCTATGATCGATGTGACGTTCTTGGCATGGCACTATCGTACTTTAAGGAGAGTCGATCGGAGCATGCATCAATTAAATCGCTTGACACTATGTGCAGTATTATCGAATCACGTATTAGCAAACAAAGCAACGGTAAGGAAATCAGTTTATTTCACGCACCATTTGGTCCTGATTATTTATGTTACGCAGATATCAAGCAGAATATATCGATCCTTCGCCATAACATTGCCAATTTACTTGAAGACGAAAAACTAAAGAAGAAACCATACAGCCTTCAATCTGTTGTGTATTGCGAGAAAGACGCTGATCACGAACGATATTGGTCACATATATGGGTGCACAATGACAAGGACAATGGACAATGGTATCGGTTCAGCGATGGAGATGTTTCAAAAGTGACAGAAGCGGAAGTGCTTTCAGAAGAACGGCTTCCATTCGCTATCACCTATATGGATTGTTCGGTTCCAAAGCTATCAAAATCAGAAGCAAAAGAATGTATACCCGATAGTCTCAAGGTAAACAATATGGATCATTGTATTACATATAGGAAATTGTATGCTTACAAGACATGATTTTAGGATTTCATTCGCATGGACAATGACGACTTTGAAGAAGAAATCCGAGCATATGAAGCCATGAACAACTTGGATACCAATCAACACTATGATTCAAGTACGTCCCTGATCGAAGATACCGATGCGCCAGGCGCCTTATCCATACCCACTGAACCACACTCACCTCACCCCGGTTTTCGCAGTCTTGCTGAAATCGAAAAGGTGATGAGCAGCATTAGCATCTTAATGACTGCTGGTACTGGATTTTATATGTACGATCCCAAGATATGTAAAGGGTAAGTTGGAATTGTTGATGCAATCCATTGTTTGTTCATTTTCATTGTGGTAGATTCGAGTACTTTCTTGCGACCCTTCAATCGTCGGAAGCATTGGAAATCTTTCTCTCTCGATACACAATGGACCATGGTGTGAGTGCATTGTATTGTGTTGGAGGTATTATCTAATATAGATGCTTTCTCAGGGGATATTGGTGGTACATGAACAAGAATCCAGAAACGATCCGTATTTATCAACGTTGTGGATACATTATGATATATTTTCTGATCTCGCCCAAACCATGACCGAAGCTCTCACATGTTTTGTGAAAAGAAGCTACGGTAAAGCTCTTAATCAACTGGTACAAGTGAAACAAAAGGAAGAGAACTGGAAAGCACAGTTGCAGCAAGGCGGATCATCTGATATTGGCGACAAGTTCCCTATGTTACAACTTCTTGGTTTTAATGCGCTTGTGGCTAAATATGGCAAGGCTTGTTTAAAGGTAAAAAGCAAATGCTTTCATTGTGCCTAGTACTTTATTCTCATTATGTATTATTACAGGTCCTGGATGATATTGCGTTTGATATGGTATCGGACCCGATATATCGAGAACAAGGATTGATGGATGCGATTGACATTGCGTACAAGGCACCAGTGGTGATGGGGATGGATCGCTTGGAGAAAAACAAGACTTTTATACGCATGAGACACCGATGGGCCGAATTCAGCATATCGTCTTTGCCTACACGAACATGTTTTGAGCCATACCAAATTGATCTGCTGAAGAGGCTCGTTGCTGCCTACTTTGACATCGGTAACACAACAGCAATGTATTCGTTGCAATCTTCATCATATACCAATGGCGATCTTGTATCAAATGCACCCCAACCTCTTTCAGAAAGATACCAGGAATCGCTTATTGAAGCAGCATCTCATTTGCGTCAACTGAAGAAAGCTGGTGCTGAAGCAGAAAAGAGTCCCCTGGTCCATGCCATGTAGATAATAATTGTATATCTTGTATAATATATATACTTCCTTTCGAAAAGATAATTGTATATGTATCACAAAACAATGGTTTTCGTTTATTGTTGTCAAGTGTGAAGAATAATATCCATGGTCTCGAAATGAACCAGGGGGAGTGGCTAATGCCAACTATCAATTAAGATGTATCCGAGACTTGTGTACAAGATTCAACTTGTTGCGCTTTGATGCTACATTGAGACAACACAGGACTTTTCGGAAGAGATTGTTCCATAACATTGTTGCTATTGGATAGGAAAATTGCAGTAGGAGGAGATTGAGATACGGAAGACACGGTAGTGAGTGATACTGGTTCATGCGGTGTATGGGCCAACAGTGGGTTGAGATGAAGTCGGTTCCTCTGATTTATACTCAATTCTTGTTGCTGCTGCTGCTGATCCATGTCGTCTGTGCCAAGCAAAGACCAATTTGGAAAAGAAAGATCACCATCACAAATATTAATATCATTACTATTACCACCATTCGGGCATGTCTCTGCAAAATGACGGTCGTGGGAAGAGGATGATACTGTGTCACCTATTCCAATCCAAGATGATGATGGTCCATGCGGCAACTGCAAAAAAGCATCATATGATCCCAATTGTTGTCGTTCCCGAAAGGAGAGAGCATTACTATTCCCAGATTGATGAGGAATATTGGTCCAATATAATGATCCTGTGAATGAAGAGGGTGATTGCTGACGTCGTCGAATACGAGTTTGCTTATTTGATGGGATGGTGTGTTGTTGAGGAGAAATAGGATTATTATCACTGGTTGTTGCCAATGATTGAATGGGGTGAGACTGAGATATTGGTGTATTATCACACGTGATGGGTGCTTGTGCTATGGATGTCCTACGTCGACCAGCAACAGAAAGTGGTAATGAAGGCACGAGGTGTAAATGACGATGTGGATCCAAGGACATGACACGTGGCAGTGATGTGGATGGCTCATTTTCTTTTCGGTCCGAAGAGGGTGGAGGAAATGCATCAACTGTGCCTTGTGCTTCCAATACGTGCTTAATCCATCGTGAAAGGTGTTCCTGTACAGCATTACTGTCATCGGCACCTTCATAACAAAGATCAACTCGCATCAATTTTGGCAGGCTGGCGTTTCTACTATTACAATCCATGTCATTGGGAATAATATCGAAAGCAAGCCCTGGAGCAACATGGTATCGAGCAGCAACACCTCGTTCGTAAATATCAAGTAAATCATTTGTTATGTGATCGGGTAGAGTAACCCAATTGCCGTTCCCAATATATAACCGATAATGTCGTTGTTGAAGACGATGTTTCTTGCTTCTTGGAACTTTGCTCATGACAACAAACTAATATATATGTCCCTGTTGACAACAAGTTGTTCTTGTGAAAAAGAAGAACAAGATAAGATCTTGCTCTTGTCTTGGTCGAATGACTTTTTATACATGAATTTGGGTGGTATTGTTTGTTTGCATATGCATTGACATCAACAGGGTCTCTCATTCATACAGCATGACATGACAATCAACTTGCACAGGCACATGGCGATCTACTTGAAAAGACTATGTGCATTATTGCGGACTCGAAAGATGATACACGATGCTGTGGAGTGTTTTTGGACAACAAGGCTCAAGAGAACGTTACCATTTACAGCATCAAAGATCCCTGGTGCTCCTCTCCACGTTCAATGCATCCGTAAAAGGCATTAACCCGGGGGCTGAGAAAACGTGCATTACTATGTGTATCACGTTTTCTAAATCCTCTTAACCCAGCATCATGGTTGACAGCACAAGCAACCCACACCCTTTATAAGCTCATCCTTCACACGTTTCCATGGTCCCTTTGCTTTCTTTCTTCTTTTACTTTTCACAAACAAATACTTTACACTATGGTAAGTGTACTCACTAAAGTTGTCTCATTCCTAAAGTCATCTCCATCTCACTCACACACGCAATCAACACGTCAGGATGAGCAATACGACATCATTGTTCTTGGCACTGGTTTGACCGAATGTATTCTCTCGGGTATCTTCTCTGTTGAAGGCAAAAAGGTGTTGCATATGGATCGTAACGACTATTATGGTGGTGAATCTGCTTCACTTAATCTTAAGCAGGTACAGTATCTTATTAGGCTCCCCCAATGTATGCATATCAATTACTAACTGTATGTATGCTACATGATAGTTGTACGCCAAGTTCCGTCCTGATACTCAAGTGCCTACTGATTTGGGTCGCGACCGTGATTACAACATTGATTTGATTCCCAAGTTCATGATGGCTAATGGTGAAATTGTGCGTTTCTTGACTCATACGGATGTCACTCGTTATCTCGAGTTCAAGCAAATTGCTGGTTCCTTTGTATACCGCGATGGCAAAATCTCAAAGGTGCCTGCTAGTGAAACTGAAGCTATCTCTTCTCCTCTTTTGGGCATGGTTGAAAAGCGACGTTTGCAAAAGTTCTTGGAATTCATTCAAAACTGGAAGGAAGATGATGTGTCTACACATGAAGGCTTTGATTTGGACAAGGATACTATGATCAAGGTTTATGAAAAGTTTGGTCTTGAACCTGGTACCCAGGACTTTATTGGTAAGTTAGGAGAGCAAAAGTGTCATCCCGAGGAGCCATTTGTGTGTCTCACAAATGCATGATTTTTTAGGTCACGCCATGGCACTTCATTTGGATGATGGATATCTTGAAAAGCCTGCTCGAGAAACTATTGACAAGATCATCCTTTACGTTGCTTCCATTGCTCGTTATGGCAAGAGTCCTTATATTTACCCTCTTCATGGTTTGGGTGAATTACCCCAATCCTTTGCTCGGTAAGTTGTTCTCGTGACACCCCTTCTTTGCGCCCCACACACAACACACACACACGCACGTACTCTACTCGTATCATCTATTATTCTCCGCTCTTGCTCTCCTCATTCACTTGACCCCCTGTCTCTTACTTTTATGGATGTGGATACTTATTCAATGTCATTTTTAGTTTGAGTGCTATCTATGGTGGTACCTACATGCTCGACCGTGCTGCTGATGAGATTGTTTATGAGAATGGTGTTGCTGTTGGTGTACGATCTGGTAACGAAGTTGCTCGTGCTAAGCAAATCATTTGTGATCCATCCTATGCAAAGACCTTGGTCAAGGCTACTGGCAAAGTTGTGCGCGCTATTTGCTTGTTGAAGCATCCTATCCCCAACACTGGTGATGCCGACTCTGTTCAAATCGTCATTCCCCAGAACCAACTCAACCGTCAGCATGATGTTTACGTTGCCTGTGTTTCCAGCAATCACAATGTGTGCCCCAAGGATATGTACCTTGCTATTGCTTCCACTGTTGTTGAAACTGATGACCCTGAGAATGAAATCAAGGCCGGTTTGGATGTGATGGGTCCCATTCATGACAAGTAAGTATTTGGGTCTCCTTTCCTTTATTAAGATACTCATGTGTTACATTGCAGATTTGTTTCGGTGTTGGATTTGGAAGAACCCCTCGCTGATGGCACTTCAGACCAAGTCTTTATTTCTCGTTCATATGATGCTACCTCCCACTTTGAGTCTGTTTGCGATGATGTTAAGAACATTTACCGTCGTATGACCGGCTCTGACCTTGTTCTCAAGCAAAGACCCACTCAGGACCAAGATCAGGCTGATGCTTAAATAATCTATTATCCCCTTATTCCCATCCCATCCCAAACCAACAACATCATCCTCTAGGCTCCATCGCCTATATCTCCTCATTCGCTTAACCTTATTCATCACCACAATCCAATTCCCAAACACAACAGCATAATAATATTCTTTTTTCTCATGATCTTTATACAATAATGTGGTTGAATCATGTTGAGATACTGGTATATCCTAAACGTCTACGTGTATAAATCTTGTATCCGATAAATCCGCATCCACCAAGGATTGATCCAATGATGATTGAAAGTACAACGACCAAAAAGATGGACCATCCAAATGGCAACCCAAAAAAGCCACGATGTACAGGAATCAATACTGCATCAATAAGCAGCACACCTCCATTGGTAGAGTCATAAGTCCTTCCCATTCCTCGTACACGAGCAGGTACACCACCCGATTGATCCTTGACACGAATAATCATATCGCCATCACCTTCTTCTCTAAAGATGACCTTATCAACATCAGAAAGTAAGCTTGGATATTCAGTGTCCTTGTTGCTTGACATTGTCCATTCATTCTTCCATGCCATGGGAACCAAATGCAATTTGGCAAGCCGCTCTAATGCATCTTGGTCTTGTAACAGCGCATCGAGATCAATATGTGCAAAAGCAGCATCGGTCGGTGCTAATACAACATAATCCGTTTTGTTCAAGGTGCTTAATAATCCTGCTTGTTCAAGCACTTCCAACATCGTTTTGGCTTCAACACCAACCATGAGATCGCGTGGTGTGATGCGTACATAATCTGGCACTTGCACCTTGTTCAGCTTATGGACTACGCCATTGCTAACCAGCAAATCCGTTTCGCCAATAACAGCTTCCTCAGCAGAAGGAAAGGGTCGGCTCACCACAATCTCATTGTCGTTACTTCCAGGTCCAACACGTAATGTAGCATCTGCCAATGTAGGTACTTCATGTGCATATTCTCGGATATCCTCTGCATATAGTAATCCTCGAGTCACGTGGTAACGTAGCACATTCTGCAGTTGATGTTTGCCAGATGAATGCATCAAAAACTGTGCTACCAATCCCAGGTTCTGGAAAGCTTCATTGCTTGGTGCAAACATGGTGATCCCACTGCTATGTTTCACTTCTTCAGCAACACCAGATACATATAACGTTGCGATAAATGTCGACATTTCAAGATCCACAACCAACTTGGATAGGAAACTGCCTGGTAATGAAAGTGGCTCTGATATTTCATAAATCATGTTGCCTTGCACAGATACTATATACAGAATGAGTAACTAGATATCTTTCATTCACACAATAACATACCTGGATCGGATAAAACACGTGAATGTGAAAAGCGTATGGATCGGCCCATTGCATGTAACCCTTCCGCTTCTACCAAAACAGGGACTCGTTGTGGTGCACCAGCAAGGTCATTGGATAGAAACTCAGAGCGCAATAAAGAACCATCGACGAGTTGATCAGGGGGCATGTATCCAGTAAGTATATGATAACTGAGCCAGTTGCGTTTGTAAATGTTGGGTATCATATCTTCATTGATATCTTCGTTGCCAGGTGCCAAGAAGGTGTACTTTTGGTTGTTGTCATTCTCATCCATATAGTGATCAAGGCCATATTCATCAAGCAGTGAGACAAACTTGGTTGCATTGACTCCGTATAAATATTTGCGTGATGTAAACACTAGCGATCCTGGGGCAAATGCATCATCCAATTCATGAATAACACCTGTTAAGCCAAGAAATTATCAGTGACCTGTATCCCTTGGCATTTCCCCCTTCCCCAAAACACACACACTTACCATTGGCTGCCAAGACATCAGTACTTGTTACTGGCACCTCATTAACTGTAATCGCATTGCTCTTATCAACAGCAACAGTAATTGATTCCCCGTTCAATGTCTTGACTGAATATGAGTCAGTGGATGGTGTTATATTTTACATGAATATACTCACATGTTGTCTTGCCACTAGGGAAATCGCTTGCATAATTGGGTTCTTCCAATATCATGTACTTGAGGAAGGTAGTCAGATCCTTCTTGCCATAATCTGATGTCATGTATGCTTTCTCCACAGGGTTGAATGGTTTGAGTACACTTTGACGAGATACAAATATTGTGAATGGGCGAGCTTCGTTAAGCACATTGGTAACACCAGTCTTGTCCAGCAATCCATGGAGTTCCTCGTTATTCGATAACGCATCGCCTATAGATAAAATGTCAATATTATTTCTTTCTTATGCAATCATATAAATTACCTATTGTTGGTGGTGGCACTAAGACCTTGTTGATCACTTGAATGTATGTTTGGTTATTGACATAAAGATCCTTGTCGATAATCTCAGCACCATTGATATATGCCTTGCCACGACCCTTGCCAAGGTTTCCATCCTTGGTAACTTTGATACGTTGTCCAGGATGTTTCTTGCCAAGCATACCATCTCGAACATAGAGTGACTCGAGTATTTGACCATGAGAGAAGTCTTGGCCTACCATACCAACCGGTAGTAAATGGTATAGCAACATTTCACGGGTAACTTCGCCTTCGTATTGTTGAAACGCATCGTTATCAGGTGCAAATAGAGTGCCTGCCTCCAAGTTGTTGACATCGGGTACCAATCGATTGCGTTGTAGTGATTCGATTAACCTTCCGAAGCGGGCATCTTCAGAGAGAACGTCAATGATGGTCTGATATGCAAATGCTGGGTAGAGAAAAGTAAGAACGAATATTGATAATAGGCGCATGAAGTGTAGTTGCTGTGTGTGTGTATAAAAGAGAGAAAAGAAAGGAGAAGGTAAAAGCTCAGCAAATCTTATGCAATCGAGCAAGGAGTCAATTAAACGCTTTACCGAGAGTTGTTGGGGGGAAAGATCGATGCTGGCTTTATCTATTGGTCCCCCGCGTTATCATAACTACATCATGACTGTCTCTCGCGTGGGTTACAAGTTCACATTACTGTTATTGGTACCCATGAAATGCAATGCACAAATGCAATCATAGTTCGTCAATCATGCATATATGTACTTTATTGACACCGACCACCAATACATATTGATCTTGGCGTGATACGAATTTTCATTCGGCGTTGGGGGAGATGATTAATCCCATCACCGCTCACTGTTGCAACATCATATGCTTGCCAATCCACCCTGCTTTTTTTCTTGCTAAAAACTATATTCCTTGATTGTACAATGTTTTGCGACATGATGTTGTAGTGGAGGATGCAACTGTTGTGCTTGTGTTTTCATTATCTTCATTGCCATCACCGTCATCAGAGCCCAATTCAGTAGATTTTTAGTTTGAGAATTTGCTGTTCAATTTGCACCTTTTAGATTGCTTCACGTAACTGTCATATGTTGAAGTGCAAGAGAATGTAATAACCTGGTCATTTCGTCATCGCCAGTAAGCTCATGGATTGACAAGGAAAAGTCCAAAACGCTTCACCTTTCTGCAAGTTTGTGAACGTTGAATTATTATCAGCACTTTGCAGCTCAGCCTACACAAGGATACCTTCTGCAATCAAGAACATCATTATTGGATACAAAAAGACTTTCGACATCGTTCGACAAGGCACAAACAGCGAGTATGGTGGGACATTTCGTAGCTCTGATAGGTTTGCAAGGCATACATTATCGTTATTTCGATGTATTCCTTATCGATTCGACGTTGAAATTCAATGACTATGGGTGGCATCTGAATACCGTTATATCATCTCCAAAACATCGGTAGGCGGGCTCAACTACTCACACATCGACTATCTGGTTAAGCGCACCTTATCGAATGCATCATGTTGTTGCCGATAATACAAAATTTGTAAAATGTATCACCAGCGGTAGCTACGTCGAAAGAAATGAAATCGTCTACTAGCACATGATCCATTCTATATATATAACAATAGCTTTAAACTCGTTACAAGATTCAACTATCACAGTAGTGATCACGATGATAATGGCAGTAGGATAACAATGAAAAACTAGAAAGAATCACGATAGAAGGTCAACACACATGTCTGCTTTCATTCACACCAAAAATAGCCATCACGATACATATCCAATCTTGAGCAAGCAAAGAAGGATCTATAATAGAGGAAAGGGATGTGTGGGGGGTTAAAAATCTTCTTGTTTATATGGGCATTATAGGCATGTGAACATATTTGTCCTCACAAAGAAAAATTAACTGGGCGGTACTTTATCAAAGGGTCTACTGCGATTGATTGTTCATGCATAAATCAATAACTGGCATCATCGAACAATGACATTTATTTGCTATCACAGTCTTTCCTATAGCCATCTATCACTTGCTGTTACCGTAAACACATTACGATTTCAAAGTGACATGCCATTGTCAGCGTGTAGCAACTGCATCATCACCCACCTCTCATGACCCAAACTCGTCACACATGTCCACCATTGAATCTTTATCCATATCCAGTTAAGAGTATCTTTGGGTCTCAAACATCACCCCGACAGCTTTATATCCCCCAAATCTGAACAGCTCCACCTAGCACATACATACACGCGTATATTATACTTGTGTTAGATAATAGATAAAAGGAAACTTTTATTAAACAAAGAAAGAGACACAAATAGAATTTTGGTTTCAATGCTGCCGTTGTTTTTTGTCTTCCAAGGTCAAATTGTTGAGAGTGGCAATATCACCTTCTCGCAAGAGCTCCTCTTCTCTGGATGCATCAGCATTACGTCTCAATGCTGGAAATTCCTTGAGTCGAATAGGTGCACGGTCTTCATCTTCATCATCCTCTTCATTTTGGTCAAAATATCCATTTAGCTGACGACGTAAACGCGGACTTGCTGGAGCAGAAAGCGGCTTGGGAATTTTCATAGGGATCGGCATAATATCCTCTTCATCCTCATCATCATCAAGGAATGAATCAGGGTATACACGACGTAAAGCCAGTTGACGCGCTTTCATATATTCGAGACCCATTCTCTTCCAATCAAGTAGATCTGAGAGTCGCTCGGTACGATTTCGTTGATTGATGCGTTGACGACGTGTCTTTTGACAGAATCGAAACATGAAATCGCATAACTGTTGAATCGATTCCTCGATCGATTTGAGACGGCGATCAACAATATAAATACCATAATCTTCACAATTCTCTACATTCTCATCCATGAAACATCCAAATCCTGAAAGACTATATGATTGTGTAAGATGTAAGTCAAGATTGCCTATGCGAACGCTTACTTTGTTGTTACAGAAGGTACACCCATGACAGTACATTCGGCTGGTGTATATCCCCAAGGTTCATAGTATGATGGAAAAACGCCAAGATGGCATCCACGTACAAAATCTTCATAATCCAAACCAAGTAATGGATTGTTGGCATTTAAAAATTCAGGATGGAAAATGATCTTGACACGATCTTCAGGCTTGTTGTAAAGCTGTAACCTTCTCAAATTATCAATAACGGAATCTTGATTGTCATCCACCATATTGTGCGTCACAATGGGGGGTAATGCAGATCGCTTAAGTGCAAACATGCGTCGTTTCAAGAGCACCTTGTCCTCATCTGACAACCAATCTTTAGGATCAAGCTCCTCACCACTGCATCAATACAACACATGAGTATATATGCTGCTGTATAGTATATCAATAATTGCACTTACCGTAAGGCACGTTCATAAATCTCACGCCCAATACGATCTTGTACATCGTTGACAGTTTCCCGTAGCTGTTTAGTGACAGCCTGACCTTTGAGCGCTTCAACATTGAAAGAATGGGTTGGTGCAGGCATGACAAGGAAAGTTACTACTGTTATGTTGGATCGAGCTGCCTTCAGTCGGTGATTGAGACCTGAGTAGAAAATTTCATGCATAAGCATCATCTGGCTTACAGCCAGCTATCCAGGTTCCACCACATGACCATCCACTTCTACTTACGAGCAAGTGATTCCAACAACATATCAACACCCTTATTTCTGAACTCATATCGGCCTGCTGTGAAAAAGTATACTGTGTTTTCCAAATCAAAGTCATAATGACCATAAAAGTGACCTCGCACAAAGTCATGGATCTTTTCCTTGTTAAGAGCATGCTTGTTTTGAAACTCATGAACGGCCGAAAACTTGACTACGTTTAATCCATTTGGCAATACACCATCTACACATGTCGTGATATCAATGAAAATATGTCAGCCAAACTCTTCATATATATATAAGGAGTCCCAATGATGATACATGCCTGGTTTACGCTTGAGCAGGTGTTCACTTTCATAAGCTGTGATGTGGCTCACAGTGGTGAAAACATCCGCACAATGTGCCGATGCACGTTCAACACAATAGCGATGATAAATGCCACGGTCACCTGCTTCCTTATCCACATTAAAGTTACGTAGATTGTTGTAAAAGTCAACCGACCCTGCACACAAGTAGCGACCCAACAAAGTGGCATGAGTAGTAAATATGGTGGTTACGTCAATGCGACGGCTCTTGCATAATGGGATTGCAACACCGGCTTGCCATTCATGGAAATGAGCAATCACTGTTGGACTTCTCACCATGGCAGATGATGATGCTTCTGGATCAGCACTAAACTATGAAAAAAATTGGATCAATATCTACCACTCCTTTTGTTTCCAGCATCTGAATTACTTACCTTGGGTGCCAAGTCACCTAGGAACCATGCAACGAGATATCCGAAAAGGATCGAGTTGTTCATTTCAAAATCGTGCTCAGGACTTGGAATACCAGCTGCACGCCAAAGATCACCTTTCCATTCATCAAGCTTATGAGATACACTGGCTGTATCGAAAAGCAAAACAAATGGGGCGCCTTCCACGAGCCATCGTCCAAATAAGTAACGTACCCCTTGACTCGCCATCGCTTCTAATGTATCCCTAATATTGCCTGCTGGTGGCTCAAGCGACTCGACTTCCATAGGTGCGCCCGCTGATAATGGACCGATCAAACAATAACGATCACCAAATTCATGTACTGTCACGGGCACCTTAGTTTTGATAACGGTATAGATACCGCCCACTAGGATCCATTGTCATGTCAATCTCCTTGGATACCATGATGATAATAATGAGATGTACCTTTGTTTGCAACTTCCCATGCAATCTCAAAGAGCAATGGATTGTACACGTCTCGTTGTGGCATGGAATATGTTTTGTTGGGGAGGAAGAGAAAGAAGAAAAGAGAAGATTGCAATCGAGTGGGAAAAAAGTCGGTAGTGACCTGTATTTAAGCAATCCCCATTATTGCTTTCCAACTCTCACACACACATACGCACTATATTAGCACACAAGATCGCAAAAGACAGAGAAATGTTCCCATTTTACCCCATCGTCCCACAGCTTGCCCTTTCAGTTTTTGGAAATATCGGGTTTGATGTGCGAGAAGAAGTGGTTCTTATCAAGTAACGATCCCATTTTGGTGTAACCTATTTCCCACATTGTTTCGGTGATCATCTTCCACCACTCACACACATACGCACAGAACACCTACATCCATTCCTTTTTTCAAACCAACGCAAGTCAATCAGTATGTCCAATATGAATCTTCTTGTTTTCAAAGTGAAGGTCGATTTTGATGTGACGCAAGTGTAATGATAAAAGCGGAATATATTGGGTTGCTCATCCGCTCCCCAACATCTTTTGAGGCACAGACCAACAACAATGCACTGATCAAACACCGACATGTATACCAAAACGAGAAAAACTGCATCCATCTTAAAAAGGTTTCCTTTTCTGCTTGAAACCTTTATCATACCGTGTTGGATTTTCAAGTTGATGCTGCACTTTCTTTCCAAAATGGTGTGCACCGAATGGGCGATAATAGCACGAGTATCACTGCTGCTGACGCGTAAGCGAATATAGAACGCAGACCCTTTTCCATAACTCATCCAGCTACCAATATTTTTATGCACAGATCTATCACTATCACAAGAGCTTCCTTGCTCAAACACAGATTGATTATACAAGTAAACAAGTCGGATAGCTGACATATGTAATGGGTGAAATACTACCTATTTAAAAGCCATAGGATTGCATGCGTTTAAGCGTACTTGCGTCGAGAAATCCTTCAACGGCATTCAATGGACTGATGGTTGCATTCAAAGGGATTCAAAAGCGTTAAAAGGATTATGATTGTATTCAAAGTCATTCAAAAGCATTCAAAGGCATTTAAAGGCATTTAAAGGTGTGATGATTGCATTCAAAGAGATTCAAATGCATTCAAATGCATTCGAAGGTGTGATGGTTGTATTCAAAGACATTTCAAGGCACTTGAAAGTGTGATGTTTTGCATTCAAAGAGATTCAAAGTCATTCAAATGCATTTAATGCATTCGAAGGTGTGATGTGTTGCATTCAAAGAGGTTTAAGGTCATTCAAAGGCATTCAAAGGCATTTGATGCATTCAAAGGTGTGATGTGTTGCATTCAAAGAGATTTAAGGTCATTCAAAGGCATTCAAAGGCATTCAAATGCATTCGAAGGAGTGATGATTGCGTTCAAAGATATTCAAATGCATTCAAATGCATTCGAAGGTTTGATGATTGTATTCAAAGGCATTTGAAGACATTTGAAGGTGTGATGGTTGCACCTAAAGGCATTCAAAGGCATATAAAGGATTGATGACTACATGCAAAGTCTTTCAAAGATGTGATGGATGCATTCGAAATCAATCAAAGGTATTCAAAGGATCCATGGATGCATTTAAAGGCATTCAAAAGTCATTCAGAAACTAAAAGTGGCAATAGCTGTACAATGTGTAAATTATTACCACTACCAATAGCAGCTGTGTTAGGATACATTCATTACAGGTTTTAATGATACTACTGCATGCAACGCTTAAGCTATTATCGATCCTGCAACGGATTATCCTATGAAATAGAATGGCTGATGTGACGAACACTGTATCACTCAACAAATGATATTTACTATCATTACGTTATACACCTTTCTAGACCTTCAGTCGAGTTGTAGGTATGAACTACCATTGTGCTTGATATGGTAGGAACTCATGGTTCAAACATATCCCAGTCCATTAAGATGCAGCATGGTAACGAACCAAACATCTGGGTGATCGACTGTTTTGTGCCACAACTTTCTTATTGTTGACAGTTGCCAATATGATGGTTGCCAAAACTTGGTACCATGTAGGGGATGCGTTGGAAAGAAAAGGTGGTCTTTTCTCAAGAGAAACATACATGGTAGGATCCGACATGGTGTGTAACCTACTCTTACCATGTAGTGCTGATCAACCTTCATCATGGCTGGTTTTGTATACCAATAGGCGGCTGTGTGTGTATTTTAAGCCGGTGCCACAATCCCACCTTGCCCATAAGGTCGATGCATGTATATACGACCATTTTCTTTTGCCCTTTCACTTTCTCCTCATCTTTCCTTTCGAGTGACTTTACGATAGTGATGCGATGGTTGACCATATTCTTGCACCAACCATCGGATATGATTCGAAACCAGGACCTGACTCGCTCCAAATCATGTCGAAAATACTCTCATTGACATGCATTTCGATCCTTGCGACAGCCTTTGGTTTCAAGCTCAATAATCAACGTCTGTCTAGATTAACATATGGGCAATTCCTTGTGTTATTGCTTTATATGTTATCTTGGGCTTTTTGCGTCACATCCATGGTGGTGATTTCAACAAATGACGGTATGTTTGACATCACTACATCTACTATGAAAGATGCTCTGTTGCTGATTTTATCATGTACTAGGGAATGCTGTATCTTGCACCATGGGCATCCTTACATGCGATGTCTTTTATGCCTCTACCAAGATTACTATTTATGCATGGTAGGCCATTGTATACGAAGATTGTACAGGGTTAAAAAAATGATATGCCTTATAAGGCTTATTGAAAGGGCCCATCTTGCAACTGCCATGCGCACCACTCGACGCCGTTCATCACTTTACCGCTTTAACATTGCTTTACTTTCTCCTTATATTGGGATCTTTGTCCTTATGGTAAGGCACATTCGACACTGATCTCAGTGTTTACCTATGCTTATAATGCCGATAGGTGATTTTCCGGAATGATCATCTTCTCGATGATGGTACTTGCATCATCGGCTTGCAATACATTGCCAGCATCCCTCTTCTGGTAAACTTTCCATTTATTAGCCAACTTCCATGTTGCTATTTTTTAACGATCCATTTGTTTGCAGTGCTATGATTTTGTAAAGACATCAAGTTTGCATGTATCATTCTTAATTGCTAATGGATTTCACTTAGATACTAAACCTTTATCTCACGATCCTTTTTGTGCGACCGCTTGTCAGTGCAAATCGCAATTCCTCTGGAGATGATGATGCCAGAAAGGAAACGCGATTATATAAACTAACACGGCGTACAGTGGTGGCAGCTTCTGTGTGCCTTTTTGTTTCAATGATCAATGTGCTTATATTGGCTATTGGAAGAGGATACGAACGTGGTGTTGTGTGTCTCACAATGTGCACGGTGGATGTGACCATCAATGTGCTTACGATTCACTGGGTAATGATGCAAATGAACCTGGCAAGCTAGCTTCTTCATTATTAAATATCAATTGTAGGTCACCACGCATCGAATCAAGGTTCCTTTACGCACCGTGTCTGCTCATGCCAAAAGTGGTTCCCACTCTACACCACCATTATCGCCTGATGAAGAAACACAAACTATTGACTATCATCACCAGAACATAATGAATACTAATGTGTCCATGGATCCCCACAAGACCCACTCCTCACGTGATGATGATGATAGTATTCATTCTACTCAGGTGTCACAAAGTAGTCTGATCAAAGCTTTGCATTAAGAGCACCAGAATTGGACCATTCACTCTGCATCGATTTCTCATAGTACCCATTATGCATCGTTTTTTTTTCATTGTAGTACGTTTCCTCTACTATGTAGCATATCTCATTTTAGGATCAGTGATTTTTGTTCTTAGTCCTAATTCATTGTTATCGCACAATACACCACATATGTCATTAGAAGCAAGCAACAATGAGGAGGGGATCACACAATGTGCCAAGATCATCAAGTAATAAATAATCATTGATTGATTGGTGTGTTGGAGCACAAGGCTAAACAGGAATCCAAGGTGGTTGCCTGATCTATAAATGGATTGGTGTCGGCACTCATACTCCCAATTGCGCACCATTACCCGTGGCAGTGGAATCTTTACGACAATTGCTATCATCTTATTATGAGCTGCTTTGAACGAGTGATAACATCTTTGAACAGGATTAATTACTCTGTTGGTGCTATACTCTTTCACCATTCATCATAAAGATTGCACATGTTTAATGAATAACAAATCTCTAGTCCAGATGCACATTCACTGGAACAAAGTAACATCATCCATTGTATTTCCAAATACAATGCAACTACGTTCGTGATTGTAGCTCAGTCTGAAACGGTCAAGTATCTGGCTTTGGAATATGCATGGAAAAATATGCGTTTGCATAGTCCTCATTCTCCTGCTTTAAGGATGAGACAATGGGAAGCTTTTGAGTTTTCAGGAGTAAACACAGCGGGGTAAAGGCTAAAAATGATTGACCCCTTCCACTGAACCAAGATACACCTTGGCAACGTAAAGTGCGGAAAAGTTGGTTTGATTATAATGGTGCTAACTAACATCTCTACTATATTCACCATTATCATTGGTAATTTGAGCGGGAAATGCAAGTGATTTGATCGGCAATGCACGGTAACTAAAACACAGCTAATAAATGGATCCGATCTCCCTGTGTGTCTGAGATGGCGTTTTACACTGCAGCAAGCTGCAGCAGGACTTAGTCGTGATATGGTATTGGCCATCTTGCAGAAGATCCGTTGAAGCCGAGGATGAATCACCGATAGTATTAATAGTTAGTAGGACAAGAAAGACAGTGCGTACACCAAGAGAAGCACTTGCAAGGTTGTCTCGAGTGACACGAATGATGCACCGTGTAACATTGCATGGACAATTGTTTTCTTGCCACCACCACTTTCTCTCTCATATACATCCACGTTCTTTTTCCATATCAATCTACTTTAACCGTATCACCCTGCACGACAACCTTAGTCAACTCTCTCTCTCTCTCTCTCTCTCTCTCTTTCTCTTCTCCGCTAATGCAACACTCGTGTGCATTGTAAACTTGGTCATTCCTTTTTCTTTTCTTCAACAATCCACTCATGAAACAAAAGATTGCGACACGCGTACCTGCTCCACCTTCTTTAATTGCATTGGGTCTCGATGACTATAGTGATTGGGACGATCAGCACTCGCCAGCCTTACGACCCACATCCAATGATAGCGCGTATTCATCTTCAACCACTTCTCCTCCACCACATACGAAGCAACATCCCCTTACTGCAGTAACATCATCATCATCATCAGCTATACCACGTTATCATACAGTCTTTAGTGAAGATGAAGATGATGGTGGTCCATCAGGTGGTGGATCATCCTTTGCAGCTGCTGGCAACATGTTTTCATCACTTTTACCATCATCGATGCGTTCATCTTCACATCAACAACAATCCATGGGATTTATGGACCCTGTCCTTATCTCGCCTGCATATCATATTCATCAAGCCGATAATGCGTTGTCTACACTTAAACAAGTGGTGCGTGATGATGGGTGGAAAAAGGCACTCAAGCACAAGAGTGGTGTCGTTGTCCATATGAAACAAGGCATCCACAAAGGCGATAAGACACCCATCTTTAAAGGACAAGCCATTATTCAAGGATTTTCGCCACAATCTATATTTTATGTAATTGGCATGCGTCGATTATGGGATGAAAGGTAAATATGTCGGGGCCGAGATTGGGGATTCCTGGAATCAAAAGACGCGGGAAGGAGTGGTGTGGCAAATGATGATGCACGAGCACATGGTGTGGAGACTAATAAATATGCATTTGCAGTTATGAAGATGGCAATCTAGTGGAGAACCTTAATGATACTACCTCGCTCACTTATGAAGTCAGCAAGGCGACTGCTACATCAAAGTATGCTAAGATCCCTGGTATTCATTCATTTATTTATACATCCAATTAGATCTAGGGATCTCTCTTTGGTTGAAAAGATTGAATGCAGTCAAGATGGAACTATCACATTTGCATGCACAAGTGTTGAATCACCAAGGCTACCAAAGGTTCCTGGTCGAGTGCGTGCACAAGTCAAGGTATGCTACAAGATTGATGAATGAGAACATTTTATTTACTGAGTCATCTAGTTACAAGGATGGATTCTTGAACCAATTCGTGGATCTACACCTGGAACACGTGTCACTTTTGTGGTTCAAGAAACGATCAAAGGATGGATGCCTGGATTCACCAAGAAATCACTTGCCAGACGACCCCTTGCCATTGCTGCAGTGAATGAATATCTTCAAAGAAAAACAGATCGTATGCGTGCCCAAAGCAAATCTTCTCATCATCGACCCTCTGTCTTTGGTCCCACTCTCGAACCTCGTCCTCACAGGTAATAACAATCATACAATTCATTGTCTATATCCATGTGATACTTATATAATATAGATTAAATACCCAGCAACCATCACCAACAGCGAGTCTACAGAGTTTCGAATCATCAGTATCACCATCACCATCACCTACCAATTCTCAACGATCCATTCTAACCGACAACAACGTCAATCCTACCACCAAAAAGCGTATCACCTTTGCAGATCAAGATAAAACGCCTACATCCGATAATGAGAACAACAACCCAGGATCATCAAAATCAAACACATTGTCACTTGCACCCCCAACAGCCACTATTCCCGGTCGACATCTTTATCCTTCTCAACGACATCCCAAAAAGAAGGTCGAAAGTCTCGAAACACTGAAACGCCTTTCCGCAACATTGGATGATTGGACCAAAAAAGAAGAACGTGATGGCGTGGATTTATATACGCGATCTGAAAATGGCAAGGCACTCTTTCTACGTGGAGATTGCATCATTGAAGGTGGTTGGACCGCTGAGCAGCTATGCTCGGTGATTCATTGTTTTGGAGCACGAAAGATTTGTAAGTGATGAATGACCATTGTATGGGTTTTATATTGACATGGTTTATATGATTCAGGGGATGAACGCTTTGAAGATGGCAAGATACATGATCGATTTAGTCAAAAAGAATACCTTGTTCAATGGTGGCTACGAAACATGTTTCCAGTGAATTCGACTGATATATCAGCCATTACCAGCATTGATACGGATGCAACTACTGGCACCATCTACACTGCAAGCACAAGTGTTAGTGATCCCAATATTCCTGTCGATGATACAAAACCATGTGTTCGTGGTCATACAGATTTGAATGGATGGGTGTTTACGCCTTTACTTGATGAACGAGGTCGTACCAAGTCTGTCAAAGTCATCATGGTGTGTAACATGGATTACAAGTGTGACAACATTCCTACCAACACTGCACAAGTGATTCAAGATGAGATGTTTGCTTGCGTCGCTAATGTGCGTGATTATGTGGATGAATATGGATGTCCTCCTTATATTCGACGAGTAGCTGGCAAAGTAGCTGAAGAAGAATTTGAGAGCAAAACAGGAACATATCAAGTGACATACATTGCCAAGCATGAACCATCACATTCATACCGAGCACGACGTAGTGGATGGTGCACAGATATTCGATTTCACCGATCCGTATATCCTCAAGGCTTGGATGTCAAAGTTTCTCCTTCAAATGGCACACGTGTTGAAATGTCTTCTGATAATCGCAGTATCCGTATATTCACAACAAGCTCAGAAATGGAAGGAAAGCGGGTGATTGTTCAATTGACAACCGAACACCGTGCCAAGCATGAGAGAACACCCAGTACACAAGAGATCATTACTAACAATACCATCCAGAAACAAGAAGATCATACCACAGCCAAAGCAATCATTGATCAGGAACCTAACAATGATCCTTTATCATCACCCATCATCGAGACAAAGGATGGAGCTCCACCATCCCAACAATCAACACAACAAGAACCAAGTTCTCCTATCAACCTTACAACACATCCATTAAATCCATCTCATCCAACATCCAACATTGATTCCGCTACAACACCTCTCTCTCCTACCTCGCACATTTCAACTGAAACCAACCAGGTCCAAGTACCCAAAGGTTACATGCTGGTCCCACAAACCTATCAGGTAAGTCATTCACTTGTCAGAAAGCACCGGTGAGCATTTCACTAATGATTGGCTATTTCTTACTAGAATAACAATATCGTCATTATTTCAGATGAGCTCACATTCAATGGGCAGCAACTGGCTGTTATTTTCCTGGCAATGGTCTTCTGTTACTACATGGGCAAATTCGCATGCACTTGTGGATAAGCTTATATCTTGTACTAGATGCTTTTATTATACTATATACACTTTACTGAATACAAATACTACTGCGTAATATCTACAATACTATTTCATCATTCAAATCGATTTCCATAATTTCCACAATATCATCTTGTTGTAACGATGTTGATGGATCACCCTGAACCCATGCTATTAATTGCTCTTGTATAACTTGTCCTGATTTCCAGAACCATGGCCATACATGATCTCCAAGATGAGCTGCTCTTGTTACCAAGGCATCCATCCATTGTCTGGGTTGATATTCAGAGTGGGTCTTTGTTATCCATTCATTCATTCTAGCAACCATGCGATCGTAAAGCAACTGATCATCTTCAAGGTAAACCTTGATCAAGTGTTGTATTTTGACAACTTGCACATTCCACATCGCCATAGCAGAATCGAATTGTTGTTGTATCGTTTCTAATCCATCCTTTGTCCATGGCTGCCATGCATTTTCCTGGAACCAGCAATTTATGTCATCATATCGGTGGTACACGGAGGATAAAACCAGCAATAGTAACAATGACAAGATGGTTCCAGCAACAAGAGAAGATATCCGTGATCGTGCTGATGGTGTCTGCTGTGATGGTATAGACTACACATCATTAAGTATACATACTTGATCCACTTGAATAAACTTACTCTGCTTCTTCCTTTCGATACCCAAGTGCGCGTCGCATAAGAGATATAAACACCAGGTCCTGTACGTGAAGAGGGTAAACTTCTGACAGTCTTTGTAACGCCAACAATAGCCAGTGATGCATCGTCCATGTCGCTCGTGTATTCGAGATGGTCAAGATGTTGCATTAGGATCAATACGAAAGGAGGAGAGAGGGTGGTGGAGAAAAATACAACAGCAGCTTTATTCACATTGTTCATTCTCACAATTACATTTTCCTTTTCTATCATTGATTTGTTCGCGTATAGCATCGCATGCTTTCTGATCTTTTTTCTGCTTGTCAGATTCCAACATTTGACTTGCAGTGGTAAAGATCGTCTTTGACCAGTTGTCCTTGAAGGTATTGGCTTCCAATGCAATATCTTGTAATTCTTGCATAGTCTCTTGTTCAGCAGCTTGGAACTCGTGCCACACATCATCCCCCACGTGGCCAGTCTTTAATAACTGCAACAGTGCTGGCTTCTCTTGTTGTACTGCAAGCACACGTCGCACACCTTCCATGGCACGTCGTAGTAAGGCTGATTGCAAGTGGTGTTCAGCAACAGGTGGATCCGTGTTGAGTAATGCAATGTACTGTTCCTTGGCGTCATTCTCTGGAAACCATGGTTCCATCACCTTGACATCTAGCCAGTGTGTTCTTAGAATAGGAGCGAGTGTAATAATAAATAAACATACTTGTCGCACGCCGATATATATAAGAAAAGACGCTCATTGTCGCAACACAACCGCCCAAATAGGCTGTAGGAAGGATCAAGAAACTCATTCTATGATAAAAGAGATAGATGGAAAGAAAGAAGGATCAGGGGTAAAAAAGCAGTGAGTGCATTAAAAAGGGATCACATATCCAGGAGGAGGAGGGGGGGCTTGTTGCGATCTCTTAGCATCATTACCCACACATGGTATAATAAAGAAACAACAACATGGTTTTTTATATAAAAGTGTTTTAAGAATGAATACATTTATGCTTCTCCAAGAAGCCATTCTACAACTGCATTTTCTTGATCTTGGACATCGTCCCATTCATCATCTTGCAGGAACCATTCTTCGTCACCTTCAACCAATCCACGTTCAGAGCTCTTGTCACTGAGATTCTCAGAATCCGATACATCTTCAGTATGAATGGATTTGGATATCGATACACCTGTTTCATCTGTAATCACAAGGGCTGGTGGACCATCATTTTCATCATGGTTGGTGACAAGCACAGGATCCGTCTGTACACCAGCATCCACAGTGATAGGTCGTGTATTGGCTGTAGTAGTATATGTTGTGCTACGCCGTTCTAAAAGACCTGGTTCACGTTGCAAATATAAGAAACGTTCACGACGTGGCATATAAGATGCTGTACGATGTTGTCGATGATGTTGTTGTGCAGAGTCGTCCAGCGAATTGGCTCGTTCAAATTGCATCACTTTATCCAGCACACTACTAGGTCGTGGAGCACGTATGGCAGGTGCAGGTGTTGTTGATACTTCTTCATCACCATGGCTGTTGTTGTTGTTGCTATGGGTGCTGTTACCCTGTTCAACAGTTGCTGTGCGACGAGCCATGGTTACTGGTGATCGTCGACCTGTAGTAGCGTTGTTGGTAGTAGGAGCTGTAGTAGGACTTGTCGTAGTAGCGGTGGTGATAGTGGTAGTAGTAGTAGTATTGGAAGCATCTGGGATACTGCTTTTCGACATGCTATCAAAAGCTTTGACAGTCATTTCGACAGAACCTGCTGTCGATAATCGATGACGCATAATATCATTCATGGCATAACTTTCATGAAGAGATTGACGACGTGATGAGCCCACCAAAGATGCACGTTTGGCTGTCATACTCGAAGGTCGCTCAGGTTCATCCACATGAGTGGATCGCTCGTTATCAAAGTGAACACCTTTTTCTTGATCCTTGTTAGATCCTTCACTCGCAGGTGGAGATGGTGGTACTGCATCATTGTTGCTAGATGTGATACTTTGGCCAACACTTTCATTGCTGCTCTTGCTTGATAAGGATGCCTTTTCTTTGTGTTGTTGTTCTTGAGATTCATTGTCAACACTATCAGTTGTAGTAGGCTTAGGCAATCCTCTTAATGCAGCTTCGGCTTTTTTTCTTTGTTCTTCTTGTTCCTCCTTTTCTCGTTGTCGTCTCAAGTTTTCACGACTCTTTTTGCTACTGCTGCTACTACGTCGCAATAATCGTGGTCGTTGTGGTTGTGGTTGTTGTTCCTTTTTCACTGAAGACGTATCATTTGTAGACTTTTCTGGTGTTGGTTTGGGAGTTGAAGAAATAGGAGTAGGTGATTGAACAATGACAGACGATGCTGAAGATGATGGAGAAGCTGAGTTATTGGTAGTAGTAGTGGTGGTGGTGATTGTCGGCGGTTTTGGTGCTTCTCTAGGATTCTCGAAACGTGTATCAGGAGGACCTGCAGGTTTCTTTTGTTCTGGCAATGGTGGCATTGGAGCTGCTGCTGGTTTCTTAATCGAGCGATCACTACCAAAAGATGACTTTGGTTTCACTGTATGATGATGAATTGCTGGTGTTGGTGCAACATGTTTGGGTTTAGATGAATTCGGAACAGCAGACATGGATGATATGTTGCGTCGTGGTGCTGATGAGGAAGTTGCAGTGGTAGCATTCAATGATCGAGTAGCACGTGATGCACTACTTGCAGTTGAACGTCGTTCCCAATTGCTGGATTTAGGTGTATCATCTACCATTTGATTCTTGACTTCAATTGACTTTAATCGATTGGGTGTCAATGATACTTTCATTGTGTTGCCGGATCGAATAAGATCTTCAAAGTTCATAGCTGGTGCATCTGGATCATAAACTGATACTGATAAGGGCGATCGATCAGCACCACCATCATCTTTTCGAAACACCTTGTATGCTTTTTTACTGCTGTTGGCTGAACTGTTGTCGAATGTGCTGAGAGTACCATTACTCGTACTGCCGCTCATCATCGATGTGGGTCGCTGACTAACACCTGATTTCATCGAATACTGTGATACTGAAAGTCGATCATTCGGATTCATGCCATCATCATCGTATCCAATATCCAAATCATCAAAGCAAATATCCAAGAATCCATCGGCACCATTGTTGTTGTTACTTCCTGATGCTAATAAACAATACCATATGTGCATATTAGTATATCAGAATGCAAAGAAATGAACACATGCGATATATGCTTACTTGAGGAACGCATGTGATTGTGTGGTGCTGCATGGAAAGATGGCACAGGTGTTCGTGGTTTGTAACCCATAGCAAATGCCCGTTTCTATGCACAATGTATGTGCCATGCATGTGAGCAATTTACTTGCACTACATCATCCCCCCCAACTATCTCCTTTCTTACCTCGAGCTTGTCACGCAATTCCATACGATGAAATACGCCACCCACTTGTACATCATCCACCAGAGCTAAGAACACTTGTTTG
Organism: Lichtheimia hyalospora FSU 10163; assembly: GCA_025094155.1. Classification (NCBI taxonomy): domain Eukaryota; kingdom Fungi; phylum Mucoromycota; class Mucoromycetes; order Mucorales; family Lichtheimiaceae; genus Lichtheimia; species Lichtheimia hyalospora. The sequence goes on from PTRB01000240.1 coordinate 32,097, forward strand.
ATACGAATGTACTCTGTATCTTCATGTTCAGCTGTCATGGCAATAGCAGTCAAGACGTATTCTGCAATATGTTCGAGAACGGTGGTGACATAAATAGCAACAATAGGAACGATAGCGATATTCTGACGTGCAGTGGGGGTGATGGCTGGATCCATGTAGGCTCGTTGCTCCTCTCTATCGGCAAGTGTACAGAATTCAAGGCACTTTTCTCGCAGTAGGGGTAATGCATCATTTACCGGGAACTCTGGTTGCCCATCAGTCCCAAGCATACGCATTCGCTCATACGATTCATAGTCTATCGCTTCTGTTTCGGTAAAAGTTTTGACTTCAAGCTCGGCTTCAACGATCGCATTCTTTCCTAGTGTTGACGGCAATAATGTAAATACGACGGCCTTGATACGCGACAAATCAAGTGATAACGACGACATTAATAGCAATACAAGGTATTCATCGAGAAAGTGGTTGATTGCTTGCAATGCGTCAGTCGATACTCGATAAGGACCAATCTCGGAGATGATGGCATTAGCAGCGCTTTGACAAATGTACCGTGCATCGACTAGTATTCCCTTGTTAGTAACACACAATAAATTCTCTAGTCATTGACCTACCTCTTGACATGAGGGTATAGTATTACAAGATTTGAAAGAAAGAGAATAAAGGTATGATAATTGTGGATTGGCCTAATCAGGCACAAGGCATAAACATACAAAGTGTGTATGTGGAGGGCAAAAAGGACAAGGAGTGATAAAAGAGAGAGGGGAAAAAGATTGAATGAAAGGAGTGTGGCTGTTCCAAGAAAAAAAAGAAAGAAACGTCTTGGGAGAGAGAGAGTATAAAAGATGGAAAAAGTAAATAGATGAGAAGAGCAATTGAATTAACCTCGTGTTTCCTTTTGTTTGCTGTGTAACCCACCTTGTGCATATCGGAGGAGAAACATACCCATCCATTCTGCAACCACGCGAGTATCATATTTACACATGCATTCTCCCACAATATCTTACTCATATAATACTCATATTTATTACTCGTATATACACTCCTTTCCACTAAGATTCGAGTCTGTCATCTCTATAACATTTGTTATCACTATCCCCTATTCTTGGAATGCCAGGGAATACTATTATATGTATAGTGCCATCATTTCTTTTTACATTGACCGCACTATTCTTGTCTTTATTATTATTAATATCAGCACTAGTCCGAAATGATCGACTAGCTGATGCATCCCAACATGTCCCTTATTAAGATGAAATCTACCGATTCCCGATTTCTGGAAGTGTTGCTGCACCCATATAGCGCTTTGCTGAAACGCATCTCTCTCGCTCTCTCTCTCTCTCAATGGACAACATCTCCATTCTAGTACTACAAAGAATATTCAATAAGCTACAGTTAAATGTCGACAATGAGTCGGATATACATGCTTCTCCAGCAAGATTTCGACAGCGACATTTATTATAATCATACTGAATTCTGCCATATTGGGATCATTCATTCTTTTGGTCCGCTCTCCACCTTTTAAACACGGCAAGCATGAATGCGACTTGTATCCCATTGCAGTTTCTCGGTTTCAGGGCATATCATGGGATGCATACATTAGTGAATCCAGTCGAATTGAAAAACCCTTTCCCTCCTCTTTTCTCCTCCGTTGATAGATTCAAGTGATATTCATTGCCAGGTGGTTTTGATTGTATTTATAGTACTCGATTCCTAGCATAAGACACACACACCATAATAAATATAAAAGAGACCATGACAAGTATCCAATAGAACATGTGCCTGCTCTGTGCAATTGAGCACAACGACGGAAAAGCTACCACGATAGAATTCCATTCAATGTCCTACATCTTTTCCCCTATCGTACATTACTGATTACTTGCATTGGGATACCTAATATTCTATATGGACCACGTCAAGGATGATAGATATTGATTCTTGACTGATATTATTCTCTTATCTTGCCACACCATTTATTCTACTTCCCATAATTTTTACCTGGTCTCATTCCAACAATCATAAAACAAGAGTGGATCATTTTTCCAAATATTCAGCAACATCTTATATCCTTATCATTTATGCATTTGTTTGCGTGGTTATGTTATCCTTTGTGAAATGTATGTATTTCCTGTATTGTACGAAAGAACAAAGAAATATTGTGATGTCGAATAACGGATATAAACTGAAGAAAGCGAGAAAACAGCGTAATACAACCACCACCGATCACGTGATTCTTATTTCTAATGAAAAAGAAAAGCGTAAATCACCACTGTACGGTGATTTACTAATGATTCCAGCCGGGCTCGATCCGGCGCCCTCCTGTGTGTTAGACAGGTGTGATAACCAACTACACCATGGAATCATGTGTTCAGTTGTTTATTTGAATATTAAATGCTCTGGTAAACCAAAAAATTTCCATATAAGGAAGGTAGACGAAATGGAATGCAACATTTTTTATAATGTAGCGGAAAGCAATTCGTGTTGAGATGTATTATACGAAAAAATTATATGGAAGGTCAATGTGTAGCAATTTCAAGTAGAAATGATTTCAGGACTTTGGGCGGAGAATATATGGAACCAGTCTTTAACTCAGCTACCGAGCAACAGCCCTTGAGCAGTAGGTTCATGCATCATACATGTCAATGTAATTGTTATGTATGCAAGTATTATATGCACATTTATATCATAGTATTGGTAATCTATAGCTTATGAACTAGATTGAATATACAAGTTAGGAATTCTAGTGTAGTTTACATGTGAATGATCTTTTCGATTATATAAAACCTGCTGTTTTATTATGTACATTGATGAGCATTGGGTCCATATCTCTGCTTAATTTACTTCTTTATACAAGGATTGAATAAGTTGCAAACGCTTTGCAAGCCATGTTTGATGGGTAAAAACAATCTGGTAGCATTGACGATCTTGTTGTGGTAAGGTTCCAAACTGCCATTGTTTCGCATAACCACCCATTCGATCCAGGATGGACTCTAGCATTTCTTCGTGATCTTTTGAAGAGCAATACACTTCCAACGATTCAAGTTGCTTACAGCATCCACGGGTATCCATCCATCGTTTCAATCCATGAATAGTGCTTACAGGGCTATCAACATGTAGTATCCTTAATGCAGTGCAATTGGTGCCAATACTTTCAAAGACATCATCAGTAACAGCAGCTGTGTGCTTGAGTACAAGATCGGTAAGATGTGGTTGATGTGATAACAGTTGTATGAGAGCTGTGTCAGTGATAAAAGTGCAATCGTCGATAATGAGTTGCCGAAGAGAGGATAATTGCTGCAATCCATTGAGGAATACAATGTTGTTTGTGTGATATTTCAGACACTGAATGATAAAGGATTAATGTATTTCCAGAATTTACA
>PTRB01000241.1:0-35349 GCA_025094155.1 Lichtheimia hyalospora FSU 10163
TCCAAGAAAACAAGTTTGACGTTTCGAAACTGGAATCGAGTCCATTTGTATTCCGAGATACCGCTAGCGTTCACGTTAGTGTTATTTTTCTCATACTGATGCTCAAGCTCCACTCACTATTCAATTCCACTTCGTAAAAGCACCGTGAGCAATGTTATGACAAGTGCTACAGCAGTAGATGGCTCGATTCCTACACTTGAAGTAACATCCCAGAGCTCATGGTCATTGTAATACCATAGCAAGCACCCAATCATGGCTGCTGTGCCAAGGATATTGAGTACTGGATGCACTACTGTGCGGATGAGCACTGAAGAGCTTACGGCAATTGCTCCTGTAGGAACCTATATACATCTCATTCATAAGAACAATGTAATATGATGAATAATCATATAACATTACCCTTCTCCTCCTGGCAGGTTTATTGCTGGATGATGGTGATTTACGATCACTGATGCTATTGTTTTCGTCTCTTACAGAAATATCTTCTTCACTCTCGGAATCGGATGCAGCGAAAGAATAACGTAGTTCACGAAATGAGCTCGCATAGGATGAAAGGCTATCAGACGATGCTCGTCGACCTATAGTGTGTGATTGCTGTTGATGGTCGTCAACATTATTCGACGGAGCACGTATCCAAGATCGCATCTCACAGCTGTGAAAGTGTGCGTGTGGAAGTGTGTGGAAGAACGCACCAACAATTTGATCTGTAATGTGCCCTGGATATAAAAACAAAGGTTGCACTCTACCCAAACCCGAATAACCGGAAAATCGTTTCGTGTTACAAAGCATCGCACAGTTTTATCCTGAGTTAGAGTACGCTATGGCAAGCTGCGCCACATATTTCAGAGCACTCTTTTTCAAACGAGAGATTGCATATTGCTCAATGAGAGTAGTATTTCCAGAATAAGAAGTTACAATGTTGTACATGTCATTGTATTGTAATCGATATCAATTCTAACAAGGATGGTGGTAGGAACTCAACAGAGAATGGGAGGAGATTTCTTACGATACACGTAAAAGGTAAAGTGAATCCTGACAGCCACAATCAGCACATGTATTTTGTACCTTCTTGCATGTTGGCTGTAATGCGACCATCTCCTTAAGCATAGGCGCATGTGAGCCATAACCAGGCTTGTTATGCTCATTATGGGGAGGATAATCACTTGCTCATAACTTCAATATCATTGGTACAGGGATTCTCACTTTGAACAATGAATCATAATGGCCATATAAACAAACGATCTTTCATTTGATTGTTCTACTACTGATCTTTATAGTAACACGAAAACACAAACATCCTATGCTATTGATAAATCAGCTTTGGAATACTGATGGCTAAAAAGATAGTTGTAAGGAATTTCATGCAGACGAGCAACCATTGAATGAGTCACGGGGTCACTCTTTTAACTAACATTGTACGTCATATGAATGCAAAAGAAGCTCATGTAAGCATGATGCATCTTTCTTTCTCTGTGCAGGGTTTTTGTACGACTTGGCATTCCTTAATGATTCACACGTATAGTTTAATGATCCAGGGTATCATAAAAGTAACTTTACGTCTTTTAGCAATCACGCTTAAGAATAGATGCTGCATCAAGGGTATTGGAACATGACATAGAAATCGCTTGTTGGATAATATTGGTGTCATTGGATTGCATTGCATCCCAAATGGCTGGAAGTACTTGAACAGCAGGTGTGCTTGATAATAAATTCGGTGCATAAATGGCATGTTTAAACCATTCACGGCCTTGGATCCCTTCATCACTGACAATCCACGTTCAAAGTACATGAGTCGCTTGCTACCCTTGATCAGATGCTTGAGCACGTCTTCTGGTAATTGATTATCGTGTCGATTTGTATAAGGCTCGAGCGATCTCATTAGTTTTTCTCGCTTATGTTCAAATTTACGAGATCGTTTTCTCAACTTCTTCAATGGCTTGTGAAAAGGTCCATGTGATAGATCGGCGATTTGTTCATGTGCCGTAGTGTCCATTGTTGTTGTAAATGATAAATCATCAATATACTGTTTTATTTGGTCATAATAATCTTGTGGATACATTGGCAAAATGCGATCGTTTGCAAGCTGCAAAGTTGATAGTCCCCAGATCTTGGTCAATGTTGCATGATAGTCAAAAGTTGGATCACCAAATTTTTTCATCCAGTGAAAGCTATGGAAATGGTTGAACAAGTATGCACATTGGTACAATCGTATCCTACCTGTCATATGCACTATAACGCACCCCAGTATCACCAAGGAATCCAAAATACATGCTTGCAATACCAATGTGACTGAGAAATGGAGTAACATCCGATTTCGAACTCATTGGAGAATAAACAGGTGGTTTATTCAATGGCATTGTTTGTGTGCCGTTGGTGTATGTGAGTCATGTATCATAAACAGTTTGGCTGCCATTTGTGTCAGGAGCGGCAATTGATTGTGTAACTTGATGAATGAGTTGCTTAAGAGTGGGAGATGCTTCAGCGAAAAAGTGGGGACCTTGTACACCACCCACATCAATATATGCAACAGCTTGCTTGGCAAGCCAATCTTTATGATCTTCGACTCACTCAGTTGATCCAACTGTGCCAAAGCTGCCAGCTTCCCAGGATGCAATAATGATACTACGACGGGGTTGCCATCCTTTACTCAATAATATGCCAAGTGTTCTTACAAGCTCAAGCTATAACAAGTAGGAAGATCAGACCATGACTATGTATGGTGATCACGTACGTACCATGGTTACCGTTCCGGATGATGGATCTGAAGCACCATATACCCAAGCATCCCTGTGATTGCCTATATCATTGAATGGGTTCATGTCAGTGGATGAAGCTTGCTGCACTTTTATATTAACTTTCTTGACTTACCCATAATCACTGCATGGTCAGTTTCCTCCTTTCCTTGAATATTACCAATGACATTCCAAATCGGCATGTATTTACTCTCGACAGTGTTTATCAAATGGACTTGTCCTTCACTTGGACCACTGCAATATGTAATGTATTTTAATCCTCCTTGCCAATCGCGATTATCGCATGTTCCACGATATTCAATCGCTTTTAAAATTGGCAGTGCATCCTTGTATTAGATGGATAAAGAAGGGGTATTTGGTACTCCAATTGACTTGTTTCTTGGTGCGTCTTTAGTAGCTGCCCATTCAGGTGTTGTAGGATCATCTGCCAGCATGGGTGTAAATTGAGCAGATCCACGTTGCACAGAACTAGGAGAATGCCTGAGAAATAATATGAGATTATGCAATGCATTATTGATTGTGTTGCATCCCCTACCATGGACCATCAGGATCCGATTTTACCGGATAACCATTCTTGTTGATGGGTCCATTATCCTCAGCACACCAACACATCCAAAAATTTCAACGGTGTTATCACCACTTATATCCATTCCTTTTAGCTGATTGTTCTTACAGGTACACTCGCGGCCCCGCAGGGATGATGCGGTAAACTTCAATGATAGTCAGGGATTGAGACAGCGACTTGGGTATGAATAATTTACATCGGTCGCTCATACTATGCATAGCATAATGATTCTCTGATACCCATCAACTTTATTATTTGCATGAATGAGACGCATGAATATAACTGACACCCATAATGGGCACATTCAAAGACATATAATGTAGGTTTATGGTTAGGTGAATAAACATCAGTATCTTCCTGCACTATGAGAGGCATAATAACATATCTGGGATTTCACATGCTTTAGCTGATCATGTTGTATCACCCCACTACGATTGAATTTCCTTATTCACCTTTTCTTTCACTTTTTCTTCACCATGGACACCCATGCATCTTCCAGTGGTGATGTTGGACGTAATCTCGACGACAATCCAGTAAGAATCACATAGAATGGCATGGCATGCTCAACATTCACACATGGTTGTTTCTTCAGGACAATTTCCAAGTGGTTCCTTCTACACCCGATAGCGAGATAACTGAGGATCCTATCTTGGCAGCAGCCACAGAAGCTGCTCTTCAACACCGACGTGAGGAGGAGGAGGATGAACAAGAACCTGAACCTTTCGAATGGCCACCTGCAGTATTGATGATAGCTGGAGCTGTCAAGAAGATGGTGACACCTATCCTACGCGTATTGTTTGCACCCAAGGCTCAGCGCACCTTGATCAAGAGCACAGCCATGTTAGTGGTATTCTTGATGATTCTTACAACGAGCATTGGTGCCTATTTGACCTTTTACCGGCAATATGTACCCCAAACTGCCCATATTGAACCCATCTTCTTCCAATATGATCAACAAGCGGAAGGACCAACAGATCGAATTGATTTAACTCGTGGTCAACCTTATACCGTAAGTATGTGAGAGAACGAGATATATAATGATCATGATGGCTGAATAACCAATGTAGCCTTTGAGACATGAACAAACATATGATGTATCCGTAAAACTCCATGTGCCTACTTCAGATATCAATTTCGACCTTGGTAAGGAAAGGATGATGGAACAAGAAAGGGGTGATGTGTGAGAAAAAAAAAGATCAATTACTGAATGCGATTGATGTAGGTAACTTTATGATCAGGATATGGCTTCAAACATCAGATGGCACCAGTATCGTTCATTCGAGTCGACCAGTAAGGAATCCAAGTGTGAATACATGAGTAGAAATGCTCACAAGAGAACCATAGGGCATTTTGCGATATCAATCCAAGACCCAACGCATCATGCGTGTGCTTGCCAAGGCATTACCCCTTTTGGTCGGATTAAGTGAAGAGAGCCAAACGATTACTGTACCATTGATCGAAGGTTTCATGGAGAATAAGGTAGAGTGTGCAAAGGATATGAAGCAATACAATGGTGTGTTATCTGACAGTTCATTGTAGGCACAACCTGTGACACACGCCATTGTTTCAGCTTCCACGCACCAACTACAAGTTTATGATGCCGATTTGCGAGTGATTGCTGATTTCCATGGATTAAGGTACAGTGTAGAGGATATTTACTAGACATGACTATGGAGACTTATATAACGGTCCTATAGATACTACATGTACCATCGTCGCTTGGTCACTGCCATTGGATTTGTTATTCTCTTCACAGTCATTGAGATTATCTGTGCTGCTGTTGCCTGGAAATTCTTTGGTCAAAACTTGTGGAACAAGGTGCATGAAGCGCTTGAACAAATGGACTTTGAGGATGGAGGTAGACTTGATCCAGAGGATCTCGACAACAACCAGCAACCACCCAACGACGATGATGATGACAATGACGAGCCATCAAAGAAGAAAGATTCGATCCTTGACGATGAATACCTTGGTAGTGAAGCTCCAACAACATCTGCATCAACACATGATCATTAAATAGTATAACGATATCACAAGCATCGCCTTTATTCTTTGCATATAATATACAATATTATAGATAGTATTTAACATGTATGGATCTACTGCTATATTACTATGTGAATATTATTGTACTGTGTTTATCTATGGTTGTAATCCAAGGTCCCATGAACGACAATTGTGTTTGCCAAGCCAGTGAAAGGCTATCCAAGTCCATTTACACATGAAGAGCATACCAAGCGGAGCTGTTGAAATAAGTCTGGATGCTGAGACATAACACGCTGAAGCTTTTCCCGCTTGGCGCGCTTACATACTACTTTACTTTGAATACAAATGGAACACCAGACACTTGTTGTAGACAATGGCACTGGCGTAAGTACAAGATGAGAGAGCAAGGAAGAAAGCAGTGTAACGCGACATTGAGCTATTGTGTCTAACAGGAATTGCAATCATCATCTACTAGTTTGTAAAGTGCGGTTATGCCGGTTCCAACTTTCCCGAGCACGTCTTTCCCAGTGTTGTAGGTCGTCCCATCTTGCGAGCAGAAGAACAAATTGGCAATGTGCAAGTCAAGGACATTATGATTGGCGAGGAAGCAGCAACGCTTCGTAATATTCTACAAATGTCGTATCCCATGGAGAATGGTATTATCCGCAATTGGGAAGATATGCGCCACCTATGGAACTATACCTTCAACGAGAAGCTCAAAGTCGACCCTCGCGAGTGTAAGATCCTATTGACCGAAGCTCCCTTGAATCCACGTGCCAACCGTGAAACTATGGCACAAATCATGTTTGAAGAATACGGTTTCCAAGGCATTTATGTTGCTATCCAAGCCGTTCTCACCCTCTTTGCACAAGGTAAATACAACATTCATGCTATGGTCTTGTGGATAATATATCTAATATTTGGATACTTTATAGGTCTTATGTCAGGTGTGGTTGTCGACTCTGGTGATGGTGTAACCCACATTGTAAGTTTGGCATATAATGCATCATACCAATCTGAATGGACCAACTCATATACTTTTTCAGGTTCCTGTTTACCAAGGCTATGCTCCAACCAACTTGACACGCCGTTTGGATGTTGCTGGTCGTCATGTCACCAGATACTTGATTGATTTGCTCTTGCGTCGTGGTTATGCATTCAACCGTACCGCTGACTTTGAGACTGTGCGACAAGTCAAAGAGAAGCTTTGCTATGTCAGCTACGACCTTAGTATGGATCAAAAACTTGGAAATGAGACTACCACACTTGTAGAGACTTATGAGGTATATGAACATAATGTGTCAGAGTTGACATTGGTACAAAGCTAACTTTGATTAAACAATTTAGCTTCCTGATGGTCGAGTGATCAAGGTTGGTTCCGAGCGATTCGAAGCACCTGAATGTTTGTTCCAGCCACATCTCGTTGATGTTGAAGGCAAAGGCATGGCAGGTAAGATATCAAGAGGGCAAGTGACGATCCAGCGTATTAATGATTGTATATGTAGAACTCTTGTTCGATACTATCCAATCTGCTGATATTGATATGCGTGCTGACTTGTACAAACACATTGTGTTGTCTGGTGGTTCAACTATGTATCCTGGTCTTCCCAGTCGTTTGGAAAAGGAAATGAAGCAGCTATACCTTGTCAATGTGCTGAATGGTGATCCCAGCCGATTGAACGTAAGTCGGTTGCAAATATATTTATGCAGACAACTCATCATGAACTTTTCTTGTTCGCTCCCCACAGAAATTCAAGATCCGTATTGAAGATCCCCCAAGACGTCGTCACATGTATGTTGGATATGGATTAGAGTGAAAATGTGATTGATGCCGATACTTATCGTTTTGCTCTTACAGGGTCTACCTTGGTGGTGCTGTGCTGGCAGATATCATGAAGAACAAGGATTCTTGGTGGGTTACCAAGCAAGAGTGGGAAGAAATGGGCCCTCGTGCATTAGACAAGATGGGTGTCCTTGGATCCACTGCTTAAATAATTTACCACTTGAATATACATGTCATTTCCTCCTTTTTATGTGTTATTCCACTTATCGTCATTGAGAATCACTACCAGAGTCATGAATCGTCGTCTTTGTGGGCTGCAATTATTTTGTCATCCCTTCTCACTCCAACATTCGCCATATCTATGATAGTATATTAAATGGACTACAATGATAAACCTACGAGTGGACTAGAATGAAAAGCTGTTGTGATTATGCATGTGAATACAAAGAATAACAATTCAGGGAGTGCTGCACCTCGCTTAATTTGATCATGCCAGTTGCCAATTATACATAAACACCATCGCACTACGGATTCTTTGTTAAATGACCCCATCACCAGCAAACAATATATTGCGCTTTCCACTTTGTGAGCACAGAAATCCGCACATGATACACAAATAAAATCTTTGCACACACCTCTTGCGCTACTATATCTTTTTGGTCGCATACAGTCTCAAAAGTTTTTAAGTTTCGATTTTCCATATCACAAACAGCCATTTTGCAACTCTATGGATTAGTGTTGATACATGCATTGATGTTTGTGATAATCCTTAACGTTTCACTGTTATCATGTTTTCATTGTCGTGGTCGTCATTGTGGTATTTGGCTCCTGTAATGAGATGAACCTAATCCTCTTCCTATACCGCCCTTTATATTGAAGCTCTCATATTAGTCCCTCGTCTTATAAATGACAACTTTTCCCTGAGCTATTCCATATTCATGTACATGTTTACATTCAAATGGAATCAATGAAATAATCGAAACAGAGGATTATGGGATTAATGATGATATAAACCAAGCGGGACATTGAAGCACAACCAGTACTGCGATATGGCAATCCTGCAAATTAACTATTTGATCCATGTAAGCAAGGGAATAGTAACATGACTACCAGAAACAATGGAACACTTTTTTATAATGAAATCATTACATCTACAATAAAGATAATGACCAAGGATACAATGAGTACGAAAAAGCGTTGCAATTGTATTGGTAAATGAGCCATTGCCTGTGGTCGTACTTGATGCTCAGCGCTAAACTGATAGTGGAATGTCTAGCTTTTGATGTTGAATAATGTCACGCGTCTCGTAATTCCCATTGATGGTCAAATATTGATAGACCATGAAGTACTCATCCCATATTCTCGCCACCGGTACTTTGGGCACCTTGATGTTTCCACCAGATCGATCACTCCATCCTCTGTTACATATCCACCGATCCTATGTACCGCCATGCATATTGTCTCTGCCTTACCATTGTCCCGCTTTTCGATCCTGTGCATTAGCACGAACCACCATGCATGTGTTTCATCAATCACAGGTTCCAGTTCGCGTTTTTTAGAATCGTATTGTCAATAGTGATAATAAAAAGAAGATATCACATCGCATCTCGATTAATCCTTGTATGTTTCTGGAAAGCAAAATCAATATACATTGATTTAAAAATAGTGCTCTGTCAATGTGGTGGTCTTCAATTCACCCGTAGGCTGCCAGACATATCCTTGGAAGATCCATGAAGCAATCCAATAACGAGATTTGTAGAATAGCGGAAGAATCCTCGTATCTCTTTTAGATATTCACTACACTGACGATAATCTAATGTGGATAATTGCCGACAAGGCGCCATTTAGTCGTGTGTATAGTATCACCGCTGATTCCAATACTCGGCCAATTATCCGCTGCACAGATAACATTGGTGATACATTGAAGAGTATACTATTGTTGCATTAAGGAGCAATGATGAGTGATATAAAAACTTTACTTTGACAACCAAGAATGTGTTGATAGTATCAATGTCCGCGACACTGCGAACAGATCCCACGCATCTGACATATATGGCAAGATGTGCATAATGCACATCTTAGTTACACACACACAAAAATGAGCACGTGCTCCGCACCCATTTCCCTCTCCTACCCCTTTGGGAATATCCTTCTTCTCTGAGTAACCATGCTACGGACCAGAAGAGCGGAATCAAAGCCGTTTATACCGGCATCATCTTGTTAAAGATCGAAGATGGCCGATTGCTATGGTAAATCATTCATTGAAATGATGATTCTCTTATCCTTACGGATTGACTTCGGTCTAGATCATGTCAGCGATATACATGGATCGGATAATATATACTATAGATTCCTTGGCATCCAGAAATATTACACAAGAATAAACTACGCTGTGATACGATATTGATTGATGTGCAGCATCTCTTTTTTTCACTCGTTTCTTTTCATCACCATGCATGCCACCATGTACAATGGGAGTGGCTTGGTAATTGAATCAAGACTGCACAAATATGCACCCGGCATATTGGGTGCACAAATAGGCCCCGGCCCATAGCATATGCTCCATCAGCATAATCAACATCGATGTAGCACATTATCTTGTTGGAAGCGTAGTACATTTTACGAAGTAGATAGAATAACAAGAAATACAAAGGAATGTGTGATAATGTAGTAATGCTAGATTAAGAGAGTAAGGTGCAGCGAAGGGACTAATGCTTATCAGGATGTGGATGTTGTTATATGCGTTCCATTCTATAGATCAGTAATGGTTTAAAGTCGGTATATAAAGTTGGGATCTTGCACATCGCTCAAATCATCCTCGACATTGGTCACAACACCCGATGGACGCTCTAAACGCACGCGATTAACAGCTGCCATCTTGAATCGAGCCAGAGTAAATAAGCACATGACTAAAAAGGCTGTAACAGAGTACACAACCATGCCAGTGCGATAATCTGGTTTTTCTGAATCGATCATCAACATTGGTCCAACAAAGTTGCCGATCTATTGAATTTCTAAGTAAATGATACAATGCGCAAGTCATGCAACTTTGATTTTTGAACTTACAGTGTAGAAGATCATGAGACTGCCATTGTAAAAGATCTTCTTGGTGTATCCGCTTACGTTATTTGACACGGATGCAATCATGAGCACATATGCAGCACAGTATGACCAAACCATGTAAAAACCAACGAGTTTGACACGCATGATTGGAATCACTTGAAGCAAAATCAAACCGATCAAATCGACCAGCATCATGCCACAAGCAGTCAAAAGCGTTTCACCTGTGCGCTTGGCAACCATCACAGCGATAATGATGAAGATGATATCGGCACCACCAGAACCCACACTCAATAATACGGATTCAATTTGCTATAAACTGTCAATCAATATCGCTGTAAAAGAGTAACAACGTATAATGATATACTCACAGTGAAGCCAAAATCTTGCACAATTTGAGCATTATAGATGGTGATGGCACCATTTTGCAGATTGATAAAGAGACATGCAAAGCCAAGAGCCCAGAATCGCACTTCACATAAAGCTTCTGTGATTTGATGTTTCTTGATGGTTGTTGTACGCACAACAGAATTATCTCGTGTACGTTCTTCAACCAAAATTTCTTGCTCTGCGTTTAAGCGTAATACTTTTGATTTGGGATTGTCAACAAGGCAAAAGAAGCTGACAATACCCATAAAGATGGTGGCACATCCGAGAATAATCATGATCCTGTAATATACATGATGAATAAGCAAACAGCTGAATTTAGGTCAAAAATGCGCTCTAATCACCATTTCCACTTTGCAATGCCGAGATCGTTCTCCATTTCACCCACACCATAAGAGATAAGACCTAGTGATATGATTTGTGTGTGAGCCATCAAAATCGTTAGCAACATAAGCCATCTATTCATACCTCCAATGATGAGTGCGACACCTGACCATGTCCAAAATGCACCTGCATTAAATACACAAAAAGATCGTTAGCATGGAAACTTTATCACCATAGCGTGAATAATTCACCCACCAAGTCTTGCAGCTTGCTCAGAACGTCGATAACATGTGCTGACCAACAAGGTAAGTGCAGGGTATGTGCCAGCTTCGAAAAAGCCCAACAAGAAACGCATGGCAGCAACTTGGGAAAAGTTTTCGCCGAGCGCTGTGCATGCAAGGACAATACCCCATACTGTCACAATGACACCAATGTATCGTCCCACAGGAAATCGTTGTAAGAAAAAGTTGTTGGGTAACTATGTTATCCATATGTATCATCAGCAATGTATTGCTTGTTGATTACTGTTGTGTGAGATGAATGGTACCTGATACAGCAAGTAGCCTAAGTAAAAGATCGAACCAAGAAAGCTGTATTGGAAGCCAGTCAAGTTGAGATCTTCTTTAAAATTGAATAATGCTGCATAATTGATAGTGGTTTTGTCGAGGAACTAGTAATTAAATGTTGATTGTTGAGAAAAAGATCATGCCAATTGTGTCAGGTATACACAAATGTGTCATGTGGATGGTATATGGTGATCATGATATACCTGCAAAAAGTCGAGAATACAAATAATAGGCATGATGTAAAAATCGAGTTTTCGAACCAAGGCGCGCTCTTCCTCAGTTTTCACTGGTTCATCAACGCTGTAGCCATAAGACGTGTCGTAATGGTCGTATTGTGCTTCGACTGCATAAAGTGATGGGCTTAATCTCTTTTCCATTGTGTTGAGCTCAACGTCAGAGCCGTTAATATTCTTGTTGTTTTGGCTGGTAGCAGAACGGTCGTTGTATAGCATTTATAACCTCTATCGGAGACGAATGGCCGTAAGGAGGATCAAGAGGGGAAAGCAAAGGAGGGGTATAACAACCGCACGAGTCAACGATATCACTGTGTCGACGTGAGCGTGTATGAATGCAATGACCAAAAAGTGAAAGAAGGAAAAAGGACCGGGGGAACAAAGGAAAGAAGAATAAAATAGGTTGGGCACAAATAAAAAAAGTAAGGTTTTGACACAACTGTTGTGCGTGCTTTCACCCTGTACATAAATGCAAAGGATAAATATGTGTTGATTTTTCCTTTTTGCTATCCGTACTTTAGCATGTCTCACATCAACTAAAGCACAGCGCGCTGTTGATCCATATGGATGGGCCATAAAGATGGGTGCCCGTTGTTGAGCTGATCAATGTAATCTGCACTACCTTTCCGATGTTACTCAATAGGAATAGTCTGGGTGAGTTGTGTCCCGTTGTCTCACTTTTGTACCCACTCATGAATATTCTTGATATCACTTGGGATGGGAACTCGTTTCTTGATTGCAAGGTTACACTACTTTGCGAAACGGAGCTATTCTTATTGGATATGTGTAAGGGGTATCATGAGGATTAAGACGAACACATCATCATTCATCTAACATCCTTCATTGCACCTATCGTGCTGCATACCATCTTCCCTTCCGACACCATCAAGGGGTAACGTGATATTCTCCTTCAGATTACGTGCATAGTGACATCAGCTTGCATTGCTTTTTACACCAATTCACAATGGTGATCTTTTACAAACATTTCTTTTCCTTCATCATCTATGGGATACAATCCACACATGGTGTCATTTTGCTTCTTAGAAAAGTGAGTCATTATATTGTTAAGGTGTATAGATTGATTATGATTGGATATTGTTTGAGAGAGCTGGAGTAGGGGAATATTGGTTTGTCTAATATATAAAGCTTGTATAATACCCTGTTGGCATCTCCTGGTTTCTAGAGACGATAGATGAAGTTGGGATCTTCTCTATCGGTTAAATCAGTCATGCCAGTGGTAGTCTTGGTGATTCCACGTGCCATACGTTCACGATTGGACTTGGCCATGGAATAGCGAGCAATCAAGAACAACACGATAGAGATGGCATTTGCAGCCATGTATGCAATCATACCTATTATTGAAAGAATCACGTGAGCTATACCAATACACACATTTTGCTTCACAACATCTCTATGACTTACCACCAAGATAAAGTGGTGCTTGCCAATCAACCATCATTAAAGGACCAGCGAAGTTACCGATCTATTGTCAATAGTATCATGATAAGTGAGTGGAAGAAGAATGAAGTCATGCAGATATCTTACCGTATAGAAGACGATGATGCTAGAGCTATAAAAGATCTTCTTGGTATAACCACTAACATTGTTGGCGACACTGACAAGGAACATGGTATAGGCTGCAGCGAATGCCCAGCAAAGGTATAAGCCAAGAAGTTTGGCCTTGGCTACAGGGATAGCCACCAACAACACCAAACCAACAATGGCAAAGACTTGCATAGCACAAGCAGTATACAATGTGTTACCATAGCGATTATTATACCAGATGGCAGCAATAATGTAGAGTGCATCCACAACACCTGAAGGCACAGTCAACAAGATAGCATTAACACCCTGATATCAAACAATGTGGAATTGCAATTAGTCATACTGTGTGTTGTGTGGCAAAGAAGCATTTCTAAATTACGTACCGAGAAGCCGAAACCTGCAGTGATGATACTTTGGAACGTGTTCAATGCACCATTTTGGAAGTTGATGAGCATCGATGCGAAAATGAAGCAGTAATAACGTGGCTCTTTCAAGGATTCAATAATTTGATGGTACTTGATTTCGCGTGTGATAACAACAGCATTATCCCGAATACGTTCTTCGACAATCTCACGTTGTTCAGGTGTCAAGCGTAAGAATTTAGAGCGAGGATCATCGACAAGGAATACAAAGAGGATAATGCCAAATGCAACAGTAATCACACCGAGAATAAGCATCAACCTAGATTATGTGAGTATACTTGTCAATGACAGCAACAAGGGGTGATGACATACCATTGCCAGGCACCATGACCACCGACACCATCCATGTTCAAACCAACGCCATAGCCAATGAAACCTAATGCATAGATTAGCATTTTGTATGTGTTGTGATGTAAGTATTGTAATGATACATACCACCAACAGCCATAGCGATACCGTTACAGATATACACAACACCTAAAGTAACAATGTTAGATGAACAACAGTTGCAGCAAGTGCGAAAGTGCTTCATATATTACCAAGACGACCGGCTTGTTCACGACGACGGTACATGGCACTGATCAACATGATACAGCATGGATACATGGCAGCTTCAAAAAAGCCGAGCAAGAAACGTAAACCTGCAAGATCGGCAAAAGTCTTGGCTGTAAAGGTGACTGCAAGCACCATACCCCATAGAACGACAAGACCACCAATGTACCATGAAAGACGAACACGTTGCAAAAGGAATTGATTGGGAAACTTGATAACAAGGATTGAAATGTTAGTATACTATCAATGACAGGTGGATTGATGATGATTATGCCTTACTTGGTAGACAAGGTAACCGAGATAAAACAAGGAACCAAGCCAACTGAATTGAGAGCCAGTAGTGCCAGTATCTTCCTTGATACCCAATACACCAGCGTAGTTCACGGTGGACTTGTCAAAGAACTATGTGTGAGAGAAAAAAAGAAGGGTAATGTTGAGTAACGTGCTCGAGTGCTAACCAAGTTTAGTTGGCATTGCATAGTATTTCTTTTATGTACCTGCAAAAAGTTGAGAACTGCAACAAATGGCATGACATAGATAAAGTCAAGCTTTCGTACAAGAGCTTTCTCGGCAGCACTCTTGACGTAGATACGATCACCATTCTTATCGAACTCTTCGCTCACGTCAACAATGGCTTCAGAATTCTTGGTCTCATGGATTGTAGTGGTGGGTGTGAGGACATCT
Organism: Lichtheimia hyalospora FSU 10163; assembly: GCA_025094155.1. NCBI lineage: Eukaryota > Fungi > Mucoromycota > Mucoromycetes > Mucorales > Lichtheimiaceae > Lichtheimia > Lichtheimia hyalospora. The sequence goes on from PTRB01000241.1 coordinate 14,861, forward strand.
CCTTGTTTCTCGGTAGTAGTGATCTTCTCTTCAACCGTATACTCGACGGTGGATGTTTTCTCTTCAACCGTATACTCGATCTTGGATGAATCTGTCATTCTTCTAGTTGAACGAGCGAGGTGTGGTGATGGATAAAGAAAAGAGAAGAACCAAGTGATACAAAAAAAGTCAAAGGGATGTGTGAAATAAGATCTGTCGGACTTGAGATAAGAAATGTTGTGTGTGAGCAAGCGGGGAGTAACGATTGTTGGTCAATGCCCTACGCGGGGAAAAGGCAGGATAGATATCCATATACATATACAAAGATATTTTTGTCATGTGTTGACATTGTTATTCTATAGCAGTAGAATTGCTTATAAAGCAATTTAAACATGCGTTCAATAAGCATGCAATAACTGTGCGCAATGCAGTGCAGCATACATCAATCATTTTAGTAACCAAAGGAGTGGTACACACCCAAAAATCGAGACTACTCTAGATTTAGATTTACATCTCTTTGACCATCGCGGCAACCAAAATCGAAAAATCTGACAGAGGAACGGCTGTTACCAACATCTCTTTTTGGGGGGTGAACAACAAAAAAAATGCCTTTACTGGGGGATACATACATATCCAAGAATTTGTTTCCGAGGTCCAGAGTTGCTGCATAGATAGCAATTTTGTGTTCAGCATGTACACCCAAACGCAGAAAGCCAAAACTGTGAGTCATGGTACACAAAATCTCTTGCGCTGTTGAGCTGTAATTCATCTTATCCTACTCTCCTTTTCACTGTGCTATATCACACATACACACACAGAGTCCGCTATGTTCCATTGCACGATTTGTGATTTGTACTTGTATTGCTTTGCGCGGTCCTGCTCCGAAATTTTGCACGGGACCAGAGAAAGAGCGCATTGGGCATAACACCTATCCATTTCCTCTTGCGGAAACTTTTACCTGAAGCGTGTGACATATTGTCTGTTCTTGGTAGCGTAATACTGGTTCCTTAATCGTGTGGTATCACGATTAAAACAACTGCCTTTGGAACTAAAATCGCCACATTCAGGAACAAAAAGCAATGAAACCACGAGCTACAGAGCCCTGATTTCACCCTGTGTAGCCATAGTTTTTCTCACCATTTCCAATACCAACCACGCCATATCGATTCAACATGCGAGATGTGGAACCTTGTTTTATGTCAAAACGTACAACATTAGTTCTGTGTCGCATATATATGCATACTCTTGTATTGCTGTGATACGCTGTCTCATGTGTAAGAATGGTCCCCAAGAATGTGGGTCGCTCATTTAGAAATGGGTTGGATCAGATGCATGCATTTCATTGGAGTCGTTTCAAATATGCAACACTGGTTTTAGTGATGGTTTTGCACAAAAGACCCTTGGTGGCGTCGATAGGCGTAATCACACCATAGAATGTAACAACTTTATATCAGGGTTCAAGCCCTATCTGAAAAAGGGTTAGTAAATGCAAATCTTATGTAAACCTTCTCCTCGTTGTGCAAAGTAACATTGTGTGCATTCACAAAGAAATCCCTCCTGCATAACTCAGTGACAATGAATATTACAAGGTGTCTTTTTTTCTCTTTTCTTTCCTTCTCGGTTCATATTTGAAATGTTCACAATGACTCTTGTGCTTCATTTATAATGATTGTCACATCTGACAAAGGGTGATGGTGATGACGATAGTACTCTATCATTGGATTGCTCTTATTATTATCATCACATGGAGAAAAAAAAAGAACATCATCATCTCCATTGGCATGTGCCATGTGGTAAACTACAATGAGTGTGTGCATATGATACTTGATCCAATACGGCTACACATCATCCATAATGCATCATCAGCAGATTGAAATAAAGGATTATAAAGTAGGGTATGAAGATCCAAAAGCACAGACCTCCGATGATTTGCTGTCGTGAAAAGCACGGGGAAAAAGTATCAGTGACGCAATTAAGTCTTGCTCCAACTTGGGCGATCTCGTTTTCACTCTTTACTCCTTTCCTTTTTCTCCTCACTCTCTGTTTTGGTGTTTGCCTTGAATATATCAACCCCTGCTCCTAAACTATGGCACGGCAATATGTCCAAAGACTGACAACCGTCTCACAACTTGCTCAATGGAGTTCTGCCAAACCACTCCTTACCCCTTCATTGACTTATTTACGACCTACTATCAATGCACAGCGTCTTTTGACATTCAACTCTCATCCACATCAACAACATCAAGCTCAATCAACTACAGCAGTTCCCCCATCTCCATCAAGTACTTCATTCTTTGATCAAGGTCATGCTACAACGGCTACCACCAGCACTACTACTAGTAGTACACAACCGGGAAATTTCGAACGACTCTTTACGGTACATAGTGATGCTGTAGGCAAAGCAGCAGCTGCTGCTGCTGCCAACACGAAGCATCTCAAGCATTCATCTACAGGAGCAACAGCAGCAGCACAAGCAGCATCTACAACGGGTGGAAATACACTTGATAATGCACAACCTGATGATAAGGAGAATGGAGCAGCACCGGATTGTTTTCAATTTGTTGCTCATGCAGCATGGCATCCCAAGAATCGTAATGCTCGACAACGACAATCCGAAGATAAGATTCCCTATTGGAAACGATCCAAAGTTGGCAAAGTGGATGCAGGAGAAGATGCTTTCTTTCACACAAATACACCTTATGGAATGGCATTAGGCGTTGCGGATGGTGTAGGTGGATGGGCGGATGCTGGTGTAGATCCAGGTATTTTTCATCCGGAATATTCCGTTTTATTATTTTTTCACACGTGTCCATGTAGCCATCTTTTCGTGGACATTAATGAACAATGCTGCCGGTATTGCTAAGAAGTCTGAAGAACTCCCTCCGATTCATGCATTACAGATTTTGGACACAGCGTTTCATCAACTACGCCGGGGCGGTAAAGTGGCGGCTGGAAGTAGTACAGCATGCATTCTCAATTTATGCAAGACCACAGGCGAGATGACCAGTGTCAATCTTGGTGATAGTGCATTCGTTTTGATTCGTGATCAGAAAATCGTTTATGAAAGTCCAAGCCAACAACATTACTTCAACTGCCCGTAAGTGTTTTTCTCACACCGTGTGAACATTATGTTTCTAAACAAGAGAATGATTGCATAGGTATCAGCTGACGGTTGTTCCAGATACTTATCCGGATCGGGAAAGCTTTGTTACCGATATGCCAAAGGATGCTGATCAAAAGACTTTCTTCCTCAAGGACAATGATATTATCTTACTTGCAACGGATGGTTATTTCGACAATGTATATCCACAAGAAACATTAGCATTGATCAACAATGGAATGGGAAATGTACTTCGAGCTGAACGAGATGACTTTTCGGATGATCAAGTGGCAGATGCTGTTCGTACATTGGCCAAAACATTAACCGATGCCGCAAGACGATTCAGCCTGGATCCGAAACGATTAAGTCCTTGGGCACGCGATGCTCGAGCTCATGGCAGTAATTATCGGGGAGGTAAAATCGACGATATCACCTGCGTTGTCACCTTGGTGCGTGGTTTGAAACGATCTGACAACAACAACTCTTGATAAACTATTCATCACCATTATTTCGCATCAATCATTTATCCAACCATTCACATGACCCATTCAACTTGCCGAGCATGTTCCTTTCCTTCCTAGACAAGAAAAAAAGAAAACTCATCTCACACGACCTCCCCTCCCTTTGGCAGAATGAAAAAAAATGTGTATATAATTATCTAGTCCCTTGCATCTCAACTATCTATCCTTACACACAATGCTCCTCTTTTATATATATCATCATCCTTACTGGCAGAAATAGAAACAAATTTTACTTATGCTCCTTTCATAAACTCATTAAGTAATGAATACCACTACAGCCATTCTTGAACTTCTATCGTAACACAAGTGAGTGAGAGTACTTTAATCACGTTTTCGAGCACAAACAGCCACGACCGGATCACGCTTGGTTATAAAGAGAACTACTGTTACTCAACAATCAGTCTAGGATGCTATTAAATCAAATGCATGATTCACTATCGTCACCTTGTCTTAGAGTATGATTATCTCTTTTGCCGTTGATCAACAACATACCGCTGCATGGAACAATCTGTATGCCAAGAGAAAAATAAGAACGAACAAGAAACCTATCATTGTTCTCAGCTGACGTGGCTTGCCAAGAGCTATATCATGGTGACCCCTTGGGATCATATTAAATGAAAGAAAAAGGATCATATCTTTTCCTTGTTCTTTCGGTTCTTCTCACATTATCATGGACAAGGGCAATTATCCTCCTCCTCCACAAAACGCAAGCTATCAACCCCCTCCACCACAACAAGGGTACTACCAGCCTCCTGCGCCTGGTGGTGGTCAACAATATTATCAACCACAGCCACAACCCCAAACATTCTATGTCCAACAACAACCACAACAAGATCGAGGTGCTGGAGAAGGACTTTGCATGGGATGGTATGTTATCGATCACCGTTCCATTGAAATAAACTAACAAGGATTTATAGTCTCGCTGCATGTTGTTTATGTTGTACGCTAGATGCTCTGTGTTAAGCAAGGGAACACAACTCTCTCTCTCTACTCCCATATTTATACATTCTTTGCCTATCAGTAGTAGTATAATGTCTGCTTCAAACCATTTGCATGTGATGATAAAGACCATTTCATTTGTTCATTCAAAATGTCATATTCATGAAAATGCTACATGTTTCTTAATGTAGAGTATCATGCTCCAGATCCTATAAGGCACATTACTTGGTTTTGATCGGCGAGCAAGATCACTCAAAGACATGCCTCGCAATAAGAAATGATCATCATAATTACAAGTCGAAAGTCCAAGTGAATGAATAATCACGCATTGTCACACATAGTTAAAACAAGGAAGCAATGGTGGATTGTTAAAGAACAATGAGAACAAATGTATTTTCTGATTTGTACACAAAACATGACAGATTAGGAAAATGGGTATCGGTTAACATAAGATGGATCATTGATGGGTGGATGATTATAAGGACAATATACTATCTACCACTATGACAATGGCATTCAAAGTGTCAGGGATGTTAAGTCAATTTGCTGATAATTACTGGTGGTGGAGGAATAATTGCTTTTGGCATATCCTTTTCCCAGCGCTATCACACAATGACCGATCGTAAACGCAAGTTCCAACACGACAGCGATGGTTCACATTCCAAAATCAGTCGTCGACATGATACTACTGGTGTTGCTACGCAAGCGCATCTTGTCGCCAAGCACTACAACGATCGACCCGATGTTGGCCGTGAGAAGCGAAAGGAATCCAGAATCATACGCTTACGCAGTTTCAACAACTGGATCAAGAGCACCCTCATTCGAAACCATATTCGATCTCGTTACACTGTATTTGATATGGGATGTGGAAAAGGGGGTGACCTTGGCAAGTTTGCAAAGGCCAATATCGGTCACTTGGTAGCAGCAGGTAAAGCACTGAAGCATTTATATATGTGAAATGATAATACTCAAGACTAATAGTGAATGATAGATATCGCCCATGTATCACTTGAACAAATGAAGGAACGATATAGAACGATGCGAAGACTTAGTTTCACAGCCGAGTTTTATGCAATGGATTGTTATCAAGTAAGAAGCTACAATGACAAGAGAAATGATGGACTGACTTTTGGTTCAGGAACCAATTGCACCCAAGTTGAAACCAAATCTACGATTCGACGCCGTATCAATGCAATTCTGTTTGCACTATGCATTCGAGACCGAGGAAAAAGCACGCATGATGTTACAGAATGTAGCGGGTCGGTTACGTAGTGGTGGTCGATTTATTGGTACAATGCCCGATGCCAGTTGGATTGTCAAGCGTGTTCGTGAGCAACCAAAAGGCGTTTATCGTTTCGGCAACAGCATTTACAGCATTGACTTTGGAGATACATTGAAAGAAGGCGTTGGCAAAGGCTTGACCAAGTTTGGATGTCGGTACATGTTTCATCTCGTTGATGCTGTGGATTGTCCCGAATATCTCGTCCATTGGGGAACCTTTGAAACGTAAACAATCAACCAAACGAGTGCATCCATTCATTTTTTTTTGACTCATTTATTTCATAGATTGGCCAAATCTTATGGTTTACGACTCTTGTTTAAAGAAAACTTTCATGATTATTACAACAAGTCATCTCGCGATGAAGAATCTCAAAAACTGCTCGAACGTATTGGTGTGATTGGTGGATCATCACCTGAAATGTCAGAGGAGGAATGGGAAGCAGCACGCAAGTATTGATGAGTTATATATAAGACAAAGAAAAGGAAGCTTATCATTGATTTATAGGCGTTTATTTGGCATTTGCATTTGAGAAAGAATAGAGACAATGATGATTCGATCAAGCAGCTAAAGCAAGACCCACTCGGCTATTCCCCAAGTCATATACACTATAATACTTGCGTAGGAAGACATCACCCACTAGCATCATTTTTGCATGAATAAAATGACATATAATTTGCATCTTTCTTTATACACTTACCAATCCAAAGTGGACCTGCAGGTTCTGGGATATCCATGCCCATAAATCCTGAAATGCATTGGCCTTGCATTTGTAACACATATTCATCAGCTGAGAGACAAAAGTCCTTGTTGACAAATGTAAAACAAAACTCTGGAAAATCAGGGATCTTGTCACAATCCACGACGTATTGACCAGCCCAATTCTTTTGTGCATCCAATTCACTGTTGATTAACTCTGCGACAGTTGTGGGAACCACCAATAAAGATGAACCCGTATCAATGGCTGCACCCACTGGTTCGAGACCCACACTCTTGCCACCAAATTTGATATCTTGCAATTCAATCTCCCAGTATCCCTTACGACGTACAGGTGCCCATGTAAGATCACCTTGATAGTGAGAAGGATCGATACCGCCAAGTACAAGTTCACCACCACCACTCTCTTCATTGTCACTGTTGCCAAGCCAAAATGAAAAGACAGCTTCATCCACGAGGTCTTGTGCAACCATGTTCTGAAAAGGAGGCACCACCCCCTTGACGGCAATAGTGTCAAAGCCCATACCAAGTATTCCGTCAAACTGTGCAAGGGCAAATGTGAATCCTGGTTCACTGGTTGATTCGGCAAATCCTTGATGAGAGACTTGAATATCACCCATAGTCAATGTTTCCTCGCTAATAAATCCTTCCAAGGAACCAGTGCCATATTGAATAGCGAATTCGGTTCCATTTTCATGGAAACTATCACTGGCAGTGGAATCATAACGTGTGTGCAAAAAGCATGCAATGGAATGACAATGGGTTGAGGGTACCCACAGATTGGATGAACCTGTATCAAACACCACCGTAAATGTTTGGGCAGGAGTGCCAAGTCCAATCTCCCCATAGTACTAGACATGGAATGATGAGTCAACATGTGCTTTTTTATCAAACCCAACTCATCTGCCTACATACTTGTGCATTCATGTAATTAGAAAGAGGAACACCATGCGTTGCTTGTTGCATGCAGTGCTGTGGCACGTACTTTTGAGACAAGTACTCGGCAGTATGCGAGTAACGCTGAAGTCGCTGACCTGCAGTTTCCTGCACCTTTTTGATAGCGACCCTGATAATGACATGTCAGCTTTACGCTTGTGTTGCATAATGATGATTGTGGGAATAAGCATGGTAATCATGTCTTGCCTTGAAATAGCTGCATCAGTGCTCAACACACCCAAACTCGCCAAGATGATGGTAGAAAGTGTAAAGAATTTCATGTTCAAATGAGAGGCAACATTGACAATCTCAAGCTGCTTCTCACTCTTTTATTTGCACATGCATTGTTTACAGCATCTTTGAAACATAACAGACTCTGTGTCATTGGATCACATCATTTGTCGTACATGGTTCTTTAGAATCATGATGTATCCGATAGGTACAAGGTTATATTGGATGGTTGGCTTTTGCACATGATGGTTCGATAAAGACAAGAAATGATGAAGCCATTTCTTTTTTTTTTTTAACGTGAATAATGGGGGAGCAAAAATGACATGTTATAGCATACACGAGTTACGGGTGTTCCTTATGAAAGATGAACACTGTATCCAGACAACCGCTGCTCATGTCAACAAGTTATCTGCAAGTGAAGGGAAGGGGATGCATATGCAATGAAAACCTGTATACTTAATTGAGTAAGTATGCAACGTCGATCTCCCATGCATCATTATAATAGCGTGCTAACAAAGTTGGATCATCATCACGTTTCATAATTCTCTCGCAGGAACCACGTTCCGCGCTGCCGTTCACACACTTTTTTTTCCTTCTTTTACCACAATCGTACGCATGCTGCCTTCTTCTTGCGATTAACACTTTGCATACACACACAGCCACTCGTTCATCTCTATAATATCTATATTTATATTTGCCACAGCTTTTATATTGCATTCGATGGGAAACACGACTTCGACACCGACAGTATCTCATTCAGAATCGCGTTCCAATTATTCAATTGCGAGTAGCACAAGAAGTGCATTCAATAAGCACGATGGGCATCATCAGCCTGGATCGCGTCCATCAACTGCTGGCTTGCCATCTTCAGCTCGTAGTCTACGAAAAATGGGATCCTTATCCACTTTAGCGAGCTCAGCGTCACGATTCTATCATCATCATAGTCCATCCACCCTATCACTTTCATCCAGACCATCCAAAAGTACCAGCAGTAGAAGAAGACATCGTGATCATGATACTATTCTGGATATTGGTAAACCCACTCAATTTGAACACGGTATCCATGTTGAATATAACAAGGAAAGTGGGTGCTATATGGTAATTAAAAAAAGGATCAAGATGCATAGATCGATCCACTGATTTGATCCATTACAGGGGTTACCTGATGTGTGGCAACAATCCGCTCTACCAAGTGATGATATCCTCGACACAAGCTTCATCAATCCCAATCTTGTTCCACAAAAGAAGGAAGCAGCAAAACGTAGAGTACTCGATTGTATTTCACTAGTGACAAGCCATTGATCGATTTCATTAGGTAAATTAACTAAGCCTATCAAACGTACAGCATCAACGATCGGCAAGCCATTCAACATTCAACATCATGTCCACGTACAAGTCGATGCTTCGGGTGGTCAAAGATTTGTGGGATTACCCAAGGAATGGGAACGTATTCTTGAAGTGTCTGGCATTCCCAAGGACGTTATCAAATCACATCCAAAAGCTGTGGAAGGTCTTATGCAGGCACCTATGCCCGTTTCATTACAAGCCAACCAGATCAATCGTTCAACAACTCGCAAACGGAAAGATAGCAAAGACAATGATGTTTACGACGATATCAACAATGATGAGAAAGAGAGTGATAAGAAACAAGAAGACGATAACAAGGACTTGTTACCAGTTGGTTTTGCTCCACCCAGTCGTGCACGATCATCTAAATTGCTACATTTATCCAACATCTCCAAACGCAACACATCCACCAGCATCATTACATCACTCATCCATGAAACGGAAGGTGCAGGTGATTCTTTACCTGGTGCACTCGCAGCAACCGAAAGTCATTTATCACTTGCATCCAATTTCATTGGTAAATATTATATGCTGAGAACCTTTGGATAAGAAACTGACTTGCTTTGATAGATGATTTGATTGACCAAGTGGATCCAACCACTATATACACTGATCTAATGCTCATTGCTGAAGGAGAATCGGGTCCTATGTTTGCAGGAAAGCACGCTACCACCAATCGACTGGTAAGGGGGGGAAGGTTAACAAAGGGGAAAAGGGATGGTGTCGCTTATACAAAGTATGGAAAAGGTCGCTATCAAGAAAATCCCAAAAACTGCAGAAAAGAAGCTCAACAAGATACGAAACGAATTGACCATCATGAAAATGAGCCGGCATCCCAATGTAGTGGAATACTTTGGATGTTACAAAACAGACAATGATATATGGGTAAAGTGTCTACATCATGGTAAAAGATTCTTTCTCTGCTCACAGAGCGTTCGTATAGGTTGTTACGGAATGTATGGATGTGTCCCTTGCAGATATCATTGCCATTCTTATGGAACAAGATAAAACGGATGGTGTCTTATTATCAGAAACCATCATTGCAAGAGTAGCTCGAGATATTCTGCGTGCCATGACTCGAATCCATCGATTACACCGTATACATCGCGATATCCGCAGTGATAATATATTGCTCAACGTTCGCGGAGAAGTGAAATTAAGTAAGTGTGTCACAATCATCATGACAATGAATCCATGTAACACTGATACACAATCAAACCAGGTGATTTCAGTCATTGTGCGCAATTGAGCAAAGCACAGCCAAAAAGAAACTCGATTGTTGGTACACCCTATTGGATGGTATGTGTAACTTTATCGATACGTGGTCTTGTGTTAACATGCATGCATACTAGGCACCAGAAGTAATCAAGGGACAGGCATATGATGCCAAGGCTGATATTTGGAGCTTGGGTGTGTTGATGCTGGAAATGATGCAAGGCGATCCACCTTATGTTGAATATCCTCCTTTACGCGTACGTGTTGATCATCGCATGAGTTATCATACAATAGGCTGATGGTACTTTACGAATAGGCTGTATTCTTGATTGCATCGAGTGGTCTCCCTTCACTTGCCAAACCTGATCATTGGTCCAATGAATTGAAAGATTTCGTGCAGCTCTGCACAATGACAGAACCTGAAGATCGACCGGATGCGGCAGGTTTACTCAAGGTAAGAGACAATGGTAGTACTAAAGATGAGAATGTCCCACTCAATGCATACGGTTTTCTTAGCATGCTTTTTTCTCCAATGTTGCCAACACAGATGAAATGGTGACACTAATTGAAGAAACACGAAAACTGGAGTTCATGCGACAAGATGATGACAATGAATCACAAAGCTCAGCAAACGATGATGATGACAACAAGAGCTTTGAATCTGCCATCGAGAGTTTATCCATTGCCGAACCGTAAACACATCACCTCTTTCATTCCCTATCTTTTTTGCATCCTCTTCAACATCTTCATTCTCTCTCATCCTCACACCATCATCTTCATATATCACTATCCTCGCCATACAAATTCATTTTTTTTTATTCATAGCATACCTTTTATACCTCATCATCCTTTAGTACTGTACTAGCTAGTCACTTGTATAATCCTTTAGAACTTTAAAGAATACATAATCATTTTATTGTCTAATATTCTACCTTGAATCCCACTGCCATTGTCAAAGCACATCATATTGAAAAAGCACAAGTTAGAAATCGATCAACTCTATGTCGTATATATTGCAAGCATAATAATAACAAGATTTATACAAAATCGGATTGTGTCAAGGATTTGACAAAAGTGGGGAGTAAAAGAGTAGGTGTGAGAAAGGGAAAGGAGATATACATATAGGGGGGGGATCATCACATCATGCGCTTATGCCAGCGACAATAAAGCTTATCATAAGAGCGATTCACCCAAGCAGCAACGTGCAAGTGAGCATCCAACTTGAATTGTTTGGAAGGCAGCTTTTTCATCTTCCAACTCTGGGTTGACTTCTACAATATCAGTGGATACCAGCAGCTTGGTTTCGGCAAGTGCTTCACAAATATAATGACCTTCACGGAATGACAGGCCCCCTCGAACAGGTGTACCCTGGTTTTTAAAAAAAAAAAAAGATGAATATCCCAACACAATGGATCCAACACGTTACACCACACTACTTACTGTGCTTGGCGCCACGGTAGGGTCGAGAGCATCAACGTCAAATGAAAGATGAATGGGGCGGTTGCGATCTGGATTGACATCATCCAAAGCCATGTCCAACACTTTACCAATGCCATACTTGTCAACATGATGCATCGAATAAGCCTTGATGTTGTGATCCTTTAAAATCTTCTTTTCAGCATCATCCACATCACGTAGACCAATGTATACAAGACGTTGTGTATCGAGACAAGGTTTAACCCATCGAAAGTCTGGATGGTCTTCTGCAATACCAGTCAAGAAGCTGAGCGGACATCCATGGATATTTCCTGACTCAGTCAATGCGGGTGTGTTGATATCCTATACCAAAAGAGGATGATTATCAGCAAAACCGAGATTACAAAATTTTTGCAGCACAGCAGCACGCGTAAGGTATACAGAGTTTTTGTGTTGCCATGCATGATGACAGCACACAAACAATACTATTTCATATTACTTACAGCATGTGCATCCACCCAAATCACGCATGCATCGGGATGTGCACCCAACACACCAGATACAGTTGCCAAGGCAATCGAATGATCACCACCCAGTGTCAAGATAAAATGACCTTGCTCAGCTTCCTTTTGGATCTCGCCTGCTACATATTGAGTGGCAGCTGATACGTATTTGGGCTTTTTGAGATTTTGGACATCAGGATCTTGAGCAGGTTTAAGGCTTTCAATGACTTGCTTGTGATCTTGATACTTGACACTCCAGTTCAATTCTTCAATTTGCTGCAACAATCCAAATTCAACAAGTTTGGCAGGACCGTGTTCAACACCACCACGAGGTTGACCACCGTTGAATGGTACGCCAATCACAGATACTTGATTGGTTTTTAAAAATTTGTTGGTAGGACTCATATGATATAAAACGAAAAGGTGAGAAAGAGAGAGAAAAAGCAACACATTCATCGGTAATCGGCTGAATTTAAGTGGCGGGTTCCCGTGGGAAAACTTGTGTCACCGATGATGTCCTATGCAGGTACCACATGGGCCAGGAACACTCTTAATTTTCTTTGTATCTTGCTTTTACATATCCTACCGTTATGGCAAAAATAATGACAATGAGTAGTAAAACCATAATATCAATGAATGTTATTCTCGTTGATTGTATATCACTTTCTAACAATGAAAGACACTTGTTATAGTAGGTCAAGATGATATGATGGGGACCATCTTTTTTCATTTCGTCATCCTTCCCGCACATTAGTGCGTATAAAGATGAAGCACCGAAGGTTCCACCACCCCAGTCTCATTCCAAGGGTGCTGCATATCGTATCTCACTTTGAGCACTAATCCTTTTACAGAGCTCAATACTTTCTTACTGCTCCATCAAGACTATTTGCAACACGTAGCTGCTTGAAAAATCACTGATTGGTGTACGTTTCACGTAATCAGATGGATTCAGAGTGCAAGTGCCTACGAAACTCAACTTTTAACACAACTGATTCTTCACCGCTATCACTGTAAACATGCATGGTAATTGAAAAGGAACCATTTCACACTCACATGATTGAAACACTCATTTCATAGTGTATTGTTGCCTATACCGTAGCATACCTTCACACCAAGTTGAAACATTGCATGAAACAAAGCCACTCGTAATGCTTGGTACAATATTTGAAAGTCATCCGGTTGAACCAAAACTCTGAGATGAGAGTGACCGACACCATCATACCCCTCATCCAACCTACAAGCCTTTCTCTACAATGATTGATATAGCATTATAAACTAAACCAAATGACAATAAATTGAGCTCTCATTATATCATTCTTTATATGCTTTACAATCAACATGAAATGACAATGGCACATTACAAAGAGAGAAATGATTTATTTATAATGAGTATGGGTAATGGGGACATTGCAAAGTGTTAAAGGGTATACAATGGGATACTTGGGTAGAGGAGATTTGTGCATGAATGTCGGATAGATGAAGGCATATGATAGATGAGCCGCTGTCAAATCACAATGCCGCATTCCAAGCACCGAGCACGAAATGCGATCTACAACCACCGTCAATCAATCTCTCAATTTTCACTCGTCGTTCTTTCTTTGTCTTCATACTTTATTCAATATGACCATTGGTAAATAACACTAATATGAGTACACTAGACCCTAAACTAATCTCGTTCTAGACATTTTCAACTACTTGGAAAAGACCTTGACGGAGCGAATCATGTACTTGGACGGTGCCATGGGCACCATGGTCCAACGTCTTAAGCTGGAAGAAGCTGACTTTCGAGGTAAATGCCAACATTGACAAGCTATTGCAAAGCTGTTAACACAACTCGATCTAGGCGAGGAATTCAAGAATCACTCGACTGATCTTCGTGGCAACAACGATCTGTTGACGCTTACCAAACCAGACGCTATTTATGATATCCACAGGATGTACCTGGAAGCTGGATCAGATATGGTCGAAACCAACACTTTCAGTTCAACATCAATTGCACAAGCAGATTATGCATTGGAAGCGTATGCCTATCGTCTCAACAAGGAAGGTGCTGAACTAGCTAAACGTGCATGCAAAGATGTAAGTTGATTATCTCATATAAAGTATCACCATGGTTACTCATACACACACTAGGTTTCCGAAGCAACGGGTATTCCTCGTTTTGTATGTGGTGCTATCGGTCCCACCAATCGTACAGCTTCCATCTCACCATCCGTTGAGAACCCAGCCTATCGCAATGTTACATTTGATGAACTTGTAACAGCCTACTCGGAACAAATTCGAGGTTTATTGGATGGTGGTGCTGATATCTTACTGGTGGAAACTATCTTTGATACCTTGAACGCCAAAGCTGTTGTCTATGCCATTGATGTCGTGATGGATGAAGACAAGTAAGTTACCATTGTTGAATGATCCTCCTTGGAATGGTGATATTAATCATGCTGCAACAATAGACGACCCAAAGTACCCGTCTTTATCTCAGGTACCATTGTGGATCAAAGTGGTCGTACTCTTTCTGGTCAAACCGGTGAAGCCTTTGTTACATCCTTGAAACATGCTGATCCATTGGCATTTGGTCTCAACTGTGCCTTGGGTGCTCCTCAAATGAAACCTTTCATTCAAAATATCAGCCGATTTACGGATGCCCATATTATCTGTTATCCCAATGCAGTAAGTAGAAGCACACCATACAATGGAATAAGGGATTATTAACATATCACACATCATAGGGTCTTCCTAATGCCATGGGTGAATATGATGAAACTCCTGCTCAGATGGCCAAGAATGTGGAACCCTTTGCACAAGAAGGTCTAGTTACCATTGTTGGTGGTTGTTGTGGTACGACACCTGAGCATATCAAGGTAAGCAGAGAATGGATCAAGCGAGATGATGTTGCTTATTATTTATTCATTTGTAGGCAGTAGCTGATGTGTGTCGTCAATATAAGCCGCGTCCCAAACCAGCAAAGAACTCGGATGTGATGCTTCTTTCAGGTCTTGAAGTATTGACTGTAAACGAAACCACTGGCTTTGTCAACGTGGGTGAACGTTGTAATGTTGCTGGTTCACGCAAATTCTGTCGTCACATTCTCAAGGGTGAATATGAAGAAGCTTTGGCCATTGCACGTGCTCAAGTCGAAAACGGTGCTCAAGTGGTGGATGTCAACTTTGATGAAGGTCTCTTGGATGGTCATGCTGCCATGACACGTTTCTTGAATTTGTTGGCTTCTGATCCAGATTGTGCACGTGTTCCTCTTATGGTGGATTCATCCAAATTCAGTGTGATTGAAGCTGGTCTCAAGTGTGCCCAAGGCAAATGCATTGTCAATTCAATTTCGCTCAAGGAAGGCGAAGAAGATTTTATCAACAAAGCAAAAACCATCAAGCGTTTCGGTGCTGCCGTTGTTGTTATGGCTGTGGGTGTTCAACACACATCACATGCTTTCATTACAGTACACTAATGTTCAACACACTATAGTTTGATGAAACTGGTCAAGCAGTTGAAAAGGATCGCAAGGTTGAGATCTGTACCCGCTCATACCGCATTCTCGTTGACAAAGTCGGGTAAGAATTATTATTTATTTGTCGCTTTCATGCTCCAGGTTACTAAATGCTGTGTTACATTTAGCTTCAATCCCTACGATATCATCTTTGATCCCAACATTCTGACAATTGCTACCGGCATGGGTAAATTTTACTAATAGTACACTATGCAATGGATGACTAAAGTTAATGTTTTTTTAGAGGAGCACAACAATTACGCTGTTGAATTTATTGAAGCATGTCGCATGATCAAGGAGACTCTTCCTGGTGCCAAGATCAGTGGTGGTGTATCCAACTTGTCATTTGCTTTCCGTGGTATGGATAAAGTCCGTGAAGCTATGCACTCGGTCTTTTTATTCCACACTGTGAAGGCGGGCATGGATATGGGTATCGTGAATGCTGGTTTCTTGACCGTGTATGATGACATTCCCAAGGATTTGTTACAATTGTGTGAGGACGCTGTATGGAACCGAGATTCTGAAGTGACTGAGAAGCTGCTCGAATACGCCAAGGCACATTCAAAGGACGCCAAAAAGGATGAAGATCAAGAAGAATGGCGTACGTGGGCTGTGAATGATCGTATCTCATATGCACTTGTCAAGGGTATCATGAAGTACATTCTTGAAGATACTGAAGAAGCTCGCCAGAACAAAGAAAAGTACCCACGTGCTCTCAATGTCATTGAAGGGCCTTTGATGGATGGTATGAATGTCGTGGGTGATCTCTTTGGTAAAGGCAAAATGTTTTTGCCCCAAGTCATTCGTTCTGCTCGGTAAGTTTTGCAATTGCTTTAAAATCATTGACAGTATCTGATTTATTTGGTTCGAAATTTTAGTGTCATGAAGAAGGCTGTCGCCCATTTAGTCGAGTATATCAAGATTGAAAAGGAAGAAGAGATGGCTCGTACAGGTGCTACTGAAATGAAGGGCAATGGTACTATCATTATGGCTACTGTTAAGGGTGACGTGCATGATATCGGCAAGAACATTACTGGTGTTGTGCTTGGCTGTAACAACTATCGTGTGGTGGATCTCGGTGTCATGGTGCCAGTGGACAAGATTATCAAAGCAGCCATTGAAGAAAAAGCAGATGTCGTAGGCATGTCTGGTCTTATTACACCTTCCTTGGAAGAAATGGTGAACAATGCAAAGGAATTCCAAAAGGCTGGTCTCAATATCCCGATCATGATTGGTGGTGCCACTACCAGCAAGATGCATACTGCTGTCAAGATTGCTCCACAATACAGTGCACCTGTGGTCTATGTGTTGGATGCATCGCGTAGCGTACCAGTTGCTGCTGCTCTTATTGACGACAATCAACGTGAGGACTTTGCTGAAGATATTCGTGAAGAATATGAAGAATTGCGTGAAGAATACTATGAAGGTCTTGAGGACAAGCGTTTACTGACAATCGAAGCTGCACGTGAGAAGGGATTCAAGATTGATTGGGGACTTCACCCACCACCAGCTAAACCAACTTTCCTTGGCACCAAGGTGTACGATGATTTGCCACTTGAACAATTACTTCCTCGCATTGACTGGAATCCTTTCTTCCAAGTTTTCCAACTTCGTGGTCGCTATCCCAACCGTGGTTATCCAAAGATCTTTGATGATGAAAACGTGGGTCCTGAAGCTAAACGAGTCTTTGATGACGCACAAAAGATGCTCAAGGAGATTGTATCCAAGAAATTGTTCCAAGCTCGTGGTCTTCTTGGTTTCTACCCAGCTAATAGTGTCGGTGACGATATTGAAGTGTATGAAGATGATTCACGTGAGAAGGTCAAGGCTGTTTTCTATGGTCTACGACAACAATCTGAAAAGGAAACTGATGAGCCATACTATTGTCTTTCTGATTTCGTGGCACCAAAAGGCATTCCTGATTATATTGGCATGTTTGCAGTGAGCGGTGGTTTCGGTTGTGATGAATTGGTTGCCAAGTTTGAAAAGGACCAAGATGATTATTCGAGTATTATGGCCAAGGCACTCGCTGATCGTTTCGCTGAAGCATTTGCCGAATTGATGCACGAAGAAGTACGCAAGACTGAATGGGGATATGCAAGTGAGGAAAACATGTCAGCTGCAGATATGTTCGCCGTACGTTACCAAGGTATTCGTCCTGCACCAGGTTATCCTTCACAACCCGATCACACTGAAAAGAAGACCATGTGGGAACTTGGAGATATTGCAGAGAAAACGGGTATGACCCTTACCGATTCATTAGCTATGGAACCTGCTGCTAGTGTAAGCGGTCTTTACTTTGCGCATGAGCAATCCAAGTACTTTGCTGTCGGCAAGATTGATAAGGATCAAATCAATGATTATGCAGCACGCAAGAAGATGGATGTTACTGAAGTTGAAAAATGGTTGTCAACCATCCTTGCCTATGATGCTTAAATAGATTAGATTGTCATCTTTTTCCCTTTTCATCCCTTTCCTTTCTTTGTATACAACACATCCATTTGACAACTTAAATTCCTCTCCGCTTCTTTACAAATATATATTCTTGATCTTTTTGTACCAAATGGCTTCAACTGACGAACAAGTACAATTTCCCCTGACAAACAAACAAGCAGCTTGTGATATTGATGGTGTCCATACTGAAGTTCTCGTTACTGGATTTGCTGACAAGATCTTTATTGTGGTGACTCAATTTGGCAGAATTGGCAGTTTGGTACAATGAACACCATTTGACACTACACACATTCCAGGTCTAATGCTCATTGCTTTCTTTATCGCAGATTCGAACAACTGTTGATATTGCACCTCATCTCGCTACGAACCCTTCTTCAGTGCCTACAACTTCACAGTTTTTATTTGGTGAATCTTCTGGACCCCAAAGCGACTTGTACATGTTATACGCGTCCTCTATTGCACAAGCAGTGGCAGCAATGAATCCACATGAGAAACGACCTATTCTTCTTGGTATCGCACTCAAGCCCATGGATGAAATGGCACAGCAGCGTAAAGTGTTTAATAAAGTGATCGACAAGGTGATGGCATGTCCTGTTTGGTAGATCACACACGTACATATACCACCATACTCTAGTGATAAAACATCCAATGTATCATATGACTAGCACCCCAATGCATTAGTACTTTCAATTCAACTACACTAAACACAAAAAAAAGTTAAAGTGATATCTACCACAATGAGCATAGTCAGCAATACTAACGATGATGATATATGGAAACCGATGTCACTGTTCGATGATGCTCTAATTTGGTGATGGCAGTTGCAGATTCATCCATGGACAATCGATCTCAGTTGGGGTAACAGATACGATCAATTTTCAGGTCATGCTGCATTCCCCAATATGCATGCTATCATGCATCTTATTACTATTATAACAGCTCGATTGCTTACTCAAATTTTGGTGCGTATCATGATGGTTATTATTGCTGTGGGTTATGTGCACATGTTGATCATTTGTTTTGTGTGATCATTGTTGGTGTTCCATTGTTATCTTACTTTCATTATGATCGTCGTTATAAGAAAAGAAAAGAAAAAGGGGAGTACAGGAATACAACTGGATGTGCTAGGTGTTTTCTGATAAGAGGAAGAACAGGGGTGAAAATGATGAAGAAGCCTACTAGCCAGGATAGCAGTGCAAGAACGGAATCTGATGGAACGCAATAAAAGGTGAAAAGGATGATGAGATCAGATATGTATGGAAACGAGATAACTTACTGAAGCTCTATTGCTGAAGAAAGACGAGATATATATAATAGATACGAGAAATTAAAATGATATCGAATAGAGATATAGATGAAGCAATAAAGTCAAGATGATATACAGTATGAAATATATCCAAATGGATCCATCGGATTTATGTCAATCACGACAGTGACATGTTACTCATGACAGTTGTCATTATATTATTTGAATATTAGAATGAAGTAGAGACTAATCATATATCTTAAATGAATCATGTATTTCATTTTTTCAATATTGCTCCTTTAATAACACGTTTTGCCAATTTTGTATGGGCAACATGGTGCATTCGATAAGTGCTCTAAACCAGATGGGATCTGATGATAGCCTGAGACAAAGATAATCCTTCACATGCAACAAATGATATAAGCATGTATATTAAAGGTAATCTGCATTTTTCCTTAGCTGTTGCAAACTTGGACGATGCATCAACTGTACCAGTCAACACTGTTGGTTTTAGGCAAGAATAAAAAAATACAATGCTTAAAGTCGGTCATCACTCCCGCACATCTTTTGCATTTCAAAGTTAGTTCGACATTTAATATCCAAGTTTATTATTCATATTCTATGTGCAATAGTGTTATTATCAATTGTTTTAACAAGGTATAAAGCTTCAGCAGCAGCATACTAATTCTGAGCTCGAAATTCAAAGCGGAATACTTTGGCCAAGGTGCCTAAACATTACAGGTCAACTCCTCAACCCCGATTACATTTCACTTGTTATACAAAATTGCCATGAAATGAACTTCCCAAATTTTATGATGAAATCACCGTAAAATTGCTCAAATTTTCCGCTGTAAGAAGAGATTTTCACCGAAACGATACGTTTAGCTTCCACACTAGAGTTGGCAACTCGTTTTTCGGCCGTTTTTTGGGTGTTGTTTTTGCCGTGTTATGGTAGTGTTATGGTAGTGTTTATGCTTTCTTGACACGGCAGAAACACGGCATAAATACGCCGCTTTTGAACGCCGTTTGAATACACGAGTAGTTGGGGGGACGCTTCTATAGCACATATCATTGGCTTATGAGCACCGTTTGTGTAGCTCTATCAGT
>PTRB01000242.1:0-35220 GCA_025094155.1 Lichtheimia hyalospora FSU 10163
GGTGCCTTTGGTAAGCCCCAAGGTCTCGTTGCTCGTGTCAACATTGGTCAAGTGATCTTCTCTATCCGTACCAAGGACTCCAACAAGGCTACTGTCATTGAAGCTCTTCGTCGCTGCAAGTACAAGTTCCCTGGTCAACAAAAGATCATCATCTCCAACAAGTGGGGTTTCACTCCTCTTAAGCGTGAGGAATACATCCAAGCTCGCAGCGAAGGCAAGCTTCAACCCGATGGTTGCTACGTCAAGTTCGTTCCCCAAAAGGGTGAGCTTAACAACTACTTCCGTGCTGCCAGCCGTGTTTAAGTCTCTTTTATCTCTCACTTTATTATAATGCGGGAATAAAATCATCCTTATCATTTTTGATTCGACCCTTGGATATTTCATTGTGCATGTGTTATATTATTGAATAGAATAATGTGTAAGAATGATTGATGGGATATATACATGATAGTGTTCTATGATGATGTTACTCATGGATAATCAATGGGTATCATTGGAAAGGGAAGTTTCACTCGTTGTGCGATCATCATCGATTATTAATCCTTCTCCTGCCAACTGTGAATGCAATGATATTCCGCGGAATATAGAACCTACACGCCTTAAAGATCGCTGACTGGATACACTTCGTTGTCGATGCTCATCTCCATCACTTATAGGATATAACAAGGGCGTGTTTTCAGATACATTATCCGCTTCATGATTGCTTTCCGTGGATGATGAGGATGTCACGATATGGATAGCTGTTGGTGTTGGTGGTTCAGTTACAATTGTTGGTAGTGGTTGTGAACTATCCAATGGAGGAGGAATATGTGTCTTGCGGCGCTCATTGACCATGTCTTCTTTTCGAGTGGATGAATCTCTTCCAGAAGTGATAAGGAAGATGCCAAGAAACTCTGTTAGGCAACCAATGACGAATCTAATACTTCAATGTTAAATATTTTCCATAAACATATCCTCTTTATCTTTCTTACCTGTACAAATGGGATGGATCATCATTATCGAAATCACGATAGATAACAGCACTTCCAGCAATGGCAGAAATGGTAAAGAGCACAAATTGAGTGGGAATAACAGCTGTTGAATCGTAACGCTGCATGGCTCGATTGAGATATTTGACTTGCATAAGCGCTGTAAAGACGAGGACTGCAAGAAGCACGTATGATACAGCATACCTATTACCAATCATGGGTGGATTAAACACTTGGTCACTCTATCCCCTTCACTCATACTTACGTGAATAACTTATACAAGGTCATACTGAGCAAAGATGACAATCCCTTTGTAGCTACCACGGTATATGCACCTATTACAACTGTATGAATACTTTGTTCATGTCAAAGTGTCATATGAGTATACCATAAAATGCGACAAGACCAAGATCAATCAAGATGTTTCTTGCACCGTACGTTGGAGATAAGAGTGTCAGAATACTGATTGCCATGATGGATATCGCGTAGAAGATGACAGAACGTGTTTGCATAAGAGCAGCAGCAACCAATTCAGGTGACAGCTAACAAATATAGATTAGGTACCACTCCCATCGGAAAATATCCATTGATCACAAGAGATCATTTGTACCTTGAATTCATGACTTTTCGAACTGGATACCACACTGGCTGCTCCTAATATTGCAAATACAATCCCAAGAAAGTCTTGTTTTCGAAATCGTTCATCCAGTAATACAGGTGCAAGAATTGCATTTGAAACCAAGGTCGTGGTGCCGAGTGGTGCAATCGTCGAAGCTGGTGCAAATCCATATGCTGCATGCATGTATAAGAGTACAATCCATCATGTCATAAGTTGTATATGTATTTACCCATAAAGTTTCCTATCTCGCCAACTACCATCAAGGCAATGCCCAACCACCAAATCTTGGATCGTAAATAGTTGGTATCGTACTCTTCTTGAATCATACATTCTGGATCCTGTTGACTCTTTGAATATCCATCAGTATACTTGAGCCCTGGTTGTGGTGAATCAGGTGGTGTTGGAGAACCAATGCAAGATGGATGTGGTTGGTTGCTGGTAACGGTTGGCGTGGTTACTGTTGCTACATGTAATCCTTTGCCAGCTTGCTCGGATAACTGGTTATGCTACACGAAGAGTACATCAAGTCAATAAGCCGAGCCATATAAGCAACTGAATACTTACTGCTAGCTTTTGAATGTTGAGGGCAAATGAGATAAGGATCTAACAGCATTGCAAGTTGAGTGCCTTCCTGTAATTAGCGCAAAGCAAAGTGGGGGAGCTTTGCATTTCTGAAAGCCATACATTGCCACAGATTGCAAGGAACACGCCAATCAGAGTATCTGCTTGTTCTACTGCATCTCGGCCAACAGTGGTGGAGACGAGCCACATTACAAACAGTCGAGTTTAGAAAGAAGAGAAGGTAGTTGAATTACTTTGATGGATTGATGCTCTGTTGCTCCTGTAGCTTGAGACTCAGAATCAACGTTACACATTAGCTGCAGTAACAGTAGCACCCTATTCATGTTGACATGTACATTTTATTTTACACTCTGTGGACACATGGTCTAAGAATGCTTAAAGATAATCATACTGGATTGGGTTGTTTGCCCTGAAATAATAAATTTGTCTTGGTCATTGAAATGAAACAAAGCGCGTCATGCATGTCGTCGGGTGTTGATGCAAGAAGAAATGCTTTGCACCACTACAACATGGAGTGAATAAAAAGGCACCATGTATAAACATAGAATATGACAATATAACGTGTTTCATCACTGTATCAGAATCCAATAGCTGTTCCAGTGCAACCAAAACACTCTTTAGTGAAAACGTGTCACTTCTAGTGTTCACTTGGCGGATATTCAGTCAATATAGCAGACATCGCTAGTGCCGTGTTATCCAGGAGTATGGGAGTTTAGTTCATACTCACCAGGTGTGAATAGTCTCTTCATGCAAGGCTGCCATCTGCCACGATTTGTGTACACGGACGATTTTACGGGAAATGACAAATGAACGATGAGCTCCGCCGTCGTACAGAGCATGTGTTTAAAGTGCATTTCTACCCATTTGCTTATCCAGCTGCTATTCAAGAGCACAACCACCTGCGTGGCATCCTATTTTAGACATAGTCGAATGATCGTCACTCGAGTTCTATTTACAACCTTTTCGTTGCCCTGGATGCGTGCGTGGATGATGTTGCCCAAAGCTCATATCCCGACTCGACTTATAATAATTCACTACCCGATATTTGCTTTTTTGCCACCAGTGATTGCTGTGCAACGGCATAGTTTATTTTCCTCTTCTTTCTCTTGTTGTATTTTTCATAAAGTGTCCTTTCCCTCTGTGTCATGACAATTGCTGATACCGAGGAGCCGGTCTCATGGTTGAAGCAAAACCCAAATCGCCAATCCTATGCATCAAAACCTACCTACAGCAGGCGTATCTCAAACATGCCTCATGGCCAAGAGATATTACCAAAGGATAGGAGACCAGTATCACCACCATGGAGTAATCCACCTACAGCAAATGATCGAGTATCATCCATGATCATGACGCCATCACCAACTGCATCCACAGCATCATCCACACCAACTGGTACTTTACGCAAAACAGATGGTAGTGTCCACCAATTTATTCATCGTCTCGATCTTGATCTTTCACCCATGACCATCCATCCTCGAGATACTGAAGATGAAGAGGATGAAAATGAGGATGGAGACAGTGTATTACAATCACCAACAAGTATACAATATGCTTCAAATGATTTATTGGGTCGTGTTCAATCTTTGGAAAGTGAACTGCAAACTGCATATCAGCATGTGAATCATCTCAAAGCTCAGCTCGCTCAACATGATCAATCCACCCAAGCACTTGTCACAAAGCATATGGAAGAAAAGGAAAATGAACAGTTACGAGTTAAGCAGCTCACAGAGTTGGTGCATACCCAAGATTTGCTTATCCAGCAGCTTCAACAACGCCAACCAACTACTATGAATACATCAAGCAGTAGCAGCAGCGACTCTAGTATGGCTCAGGAGCTTTCAAGGCTGCGGGCGGATTTGGATACATTGCATTTCGAAAAACGTAGTCTTGAAACACGGATGGCAGCCTTTTTGAATGAAGAGTTGGATATGAGTCATGTATCATTATTATCCAATGACGATGATGAACTTTTCAGTGTTGCCATGGGATACCGATCATCAACAGAACAGCAACCACAGGATCTTCTTCAACACATGGATCTAAGACGAAGGAGTAGCAGTATCATTGATGCTGATCAATATAGCATGATGACATTTGGAAACACATCGACACATCATCGTAGCAACAGCAATAGCGAGAACCGACTTTGCAGTCCTATGGGTCATATCCCTTCCAACAATAACAACAATTACACCACATCACCTTCCTCTCGTTACACAAATCATTCCACTTTGAATTTGGTTGAAGAACGTGATGAAGAAGATGATGCTGTTTCTCGATACTCTTCATTATCTTCTTCACCAGCCACCATGTCATTTGCATCACCCACATCATCCATGAGCGATCCTCGTTACTCAGTACTCAAGTCAACACAAATGAGAACATCCTTATCATCGGTATCCAGCACTCATTTACCAGCACATGGCTCACCTACGAATCCATCTACAGCTGCAGCTGCAGCAAATGCAGCTCGTAAAGCTGCATGGGCACGGATCATGATACCACCCGCCACTCCACCACCCAGTCATCCATTACCACCCCTTCCTCCCAATGGTGGTGCCTTTTCTCCTCCTGCTGATGATACATTGGATGATGATAGTGATATGGATGATTCATATCCGGATCCTTCTCATTCTCCTAGAAAGTCAGTGATGCATCCTGCTCCACTTGCTATATCCACCCAACATCCTTCTTCACCTCATGAGACTGGATTATCATCTGCTCCACCCATCATGTCTCCTCAACGAGAATCTTTGGAAGCTGCTATGCAAAACAAGGCTCGTGAAAGTGCTGCTACGGTTCATTCATCAGGTACAGATGAAACTAGCTCAAGGGAAAGCAAGCAAAGCTTTTGGAAAGGCGTAAAAACGAAATGGAAGAGGAAATAATTTAGATGGTATCTACTTGTTTAATTGTCTATGTAATATAATAAATCTACTTTATACACACAATGGTTTCATTTCCTCTTGTCGTCGTTGACGTTCACATCCACACACACCATCGTCACCCTTGATTCCTTGTTGACAATCTTGACAACAATAGGCGTTTTCATGAATAGGAATACATGAAGGACAATACAGTATCAGCAAGTGACAGTGGGTAGATGAACATTTTCGATAATCATCCCATGGTTGACTGCATCTCTGGCATTTTCCCAATATATCTCTTGTTTCATTCTCTTCCAATGCAAGTCCTTGTCGACCATCAAAGACATAGTTCTTGCCTATCCATAGTGGTTCCTTGTTGTTTTGTCCTGCTTTGCACCATTCAAGATAATTGTGTATGCCACCATCCAACATGAAGATCTGGGTATCATTGGATAATGCATGTCGCATATAAGCAGTCGCCTTTTCACATCGAATCCCGCTAATCCATGCATGTCGTGTTAACCAGTATGTTGCGTTACTTTTGATATCTGCTTACCCAGTGCAATAAGTAAAGATGGTCTTGCCTTGAAGCACTTGTCGATTACGATCCACATAATCTGGGAAACGACCAAATTTGCGTATAGCAGGTGTTTTAGCGCCCTTGAATGCACCAATGCGACTTTCATAATAATTGCGAGTGTCAAGTATGATAGTATCTGGATCGGTAGCGTGTTCAAGCAACATGTCATGAAATTCGGCAGGTGGTAGTTTGCCAGTGCTTTGCATAGGATCATTGAGCAGTTGTTCCACACCAATGATATCTGGTCGACCTAGAGGACAAATCTCCTTGACAACCTTGATTGATAAATCAGCAAATACATGACGACATCCAGTTGAAGGCTTAAAGAAGGTATATCGATGTTTGGCGTGATCTGGATGCGTTTTAATCAATCGAGCTCGCTCATCGTCAGTGAAAAGGTCGGTTCCAATGATCCAATCGAGATAGGCATCGATATCGACTCGTTTACCAGCCAATGTTGTGTTGATACCCTCGTTTGCAATGCGGACTTTGCCTTGAAGATCAAGTCGCTCACAATGTTCTTGATGTTCCCGTGCATAGTAAGATGGGTCAGTTACTTGAATATACTTGTAGAATAAGATAACACATGATTCATCCACATTGCACTTGCATTCAACAGTGATAGGATCTGATGCACCCTGAAAAAAAGAGAGTCAGGCACCACAAAGATACATTCAATAACACACGTGATGTCAATGCATCAAGGATAATATACAT
Organism: Lichtheimia hyalospora FSU 10163; assembly: GCA_025094155.1. Taxonomy (NCBI): domain Eukaryota; kingdom Fungi; phylum Mucoromycota; class Mucoromycetes; order Mucorales; family Lichtheimiaceae; genus Lichtheimia; species Lichtheimia hyalospora. Next base: position 6,334 of record PTRB01000242.1, read on the forward strand.
ACTTTGGGTGCTCTTCGACGCTGAAATGCTGTCATGTCGCTTTCTGATGAAGAACAAGACACTGATTCTTTACGTTGCTCCTTTAACCGAGTCTCCCATGCTTCAATATCCGATTCATGACAAGAATGCACATGGCGTGCAATCGACTCGATGGTGTCGTAATCCGTGTTGCAACAATGCCATTGTGATGCATTGATCTTTTTCTCTCGGACGACTTGACGTGCTGCAAGGCTCTTTAAACCACGTGTTTTGGACATGTCAGGAGATAATGGACAAAAAAGTATGCAAACAGTGACTTGACACACATCTTTGATCACGTGCCAATGATTGACATTCAGGACCATAACTAGGCATACATCTATGATTGCAGTGTGGCCCATACCCAAACCAAGAGCGTAGTGAGCTATGCATAGGACATATTTCATGACAACAGCCAAAAAGTGAGTTGTTTTGCTCGTATTTCCTTTTTCGTTCGAATGCCATGCTTGAGATATTTCAGTCAGAACTATATCCTTCTAGCCAAAACTTGGATCTATATAAGCGTCGATTCTTATTCTAATCATTATTTGTAAATCTCTTTTAGTCGCTATGGACAATCTAAAGAGAAGACATATCACTACACAAAATGGCATGGCGGCATGCATCTTTGCTGAAGAAGGTTATGATCCCATCTCGTTAAATGATGATCAAGATGATATCTATGCCGAAAAGGAGAGATCATTTCGCAATCGATATCCTCACACTTCAGGTTATAGAAAGGTAAATACATGGTGTGTATGTGTGGGTATGCTCTGGATACTCAATATCGTGTGTAGTATATAGCAGCTGCGAAAAAGTATCAGCACATTATTATCCCTACAACATTGACATTGTTGTCATTCATCACCCGGTTCTATGACCTTGCTCGATCAGATTCTGTCATTTGGGATGAAGCACATTTCGGAAAGGTAAAGAATAACAAGACAATGTAGGGTATGGGTTTATTCATCAGATGGGATAGTTTGGTTCATATTATCTCAAGCGAGAATACTTCTTTGATGTTCATCCACCTTTGGGCAAAATGTTGGTTGCATTGTCTGGCTGGCTTGTGGGATACGATGGATCCTTTGATTTTCAATCAGGTTCCACTTTTCCAGAAGGACTTAATTTCTGGGGAATGCGTTTATTCAGCTCGATGTGGGGTGCTCTCATGGTGCCTTTAGCTTATGGCACAGCCAAGGAATTTGGTATATCGATGCGTGGGAGCATATTGGCAGCTACTATGGTGTTGCTTGGTAGGTTCAAGTTGACCGTAATAACACAATTGCAGAATGATTAATTGATATTGGTTACAAGATACCGCGTATCTTTGTATCAGTCGCTTTATTCTCTTGGATTCAATGCTGTTGTTCTTTACATGCACATCATTATATTGCCTTTCCAAACTTCGAAGCACGCGTCACCAGTAAGTACTCTATACTATTGGTCAAGCAATGAGCTCATGTGTTATTGTCAGACCATTCTCTAAACAATGGTGGTTATGGATGTTTATGACTGGGATTTCCCTTGGCTGTGTCTCAAGGTATGTATTATTGATAAACAACGACATGGATTTTAATCACAAGAAAATATAGCGTCAAATGGGTTGGACTATTTGCTGTTGCAATGGTGGGAGTCTACACACTCGATGAACTTTGGGAATTGTTTGGGGATCCTCAGCTCTCTGTCACTGTTTATACTGCTCATTGGATGGCTCGTGCACTTACTTTGATTGCTGTTCCGATGGTTGTGTATGTCGCAAGTTTCAAGGCACACTTTACAATCCTCAGTAAAAGTGGTCCTGGTGATGCTCAAATGAGTTCATTATTCCAAGCACAACTCGAAGGAAATAAGTTGGGTGAAAGTCCATTGGGTATGTCGTCAAATCTTCATTGTATGTATGCATGCATACTAATGAACATTTGCAGAAATCGCATATGGCTCGGAAGTTACCATAAGAAGCCATAAGTTAAGTGGCGGTCTTCTTCATTCGCATGTGCAGAAATATCCAGAAGGGTCCAAACATCAACAAGTCACCATTTACCACCACAGGGATGAAAATAACAACTGGATTCTTCATCCAGTGGATGCTGAAGAAGTTGATAAGGAAGATGATATCCGATACATTCGTGATGGGGATCATGTCCGTTTGTTACACAAGCGTACCAAAGTTTACCTGCATAGCCATGACATGCCAGGTCCTGTTACAAACGAGCATTACGAAGTGGGTGCTCATGGCAATGAGGAGGAACCAGTGATTGGCAATACTTGGAAAATCGAAGTCAGGGATGATATTGGTGACATGCAAAACGATAACCATCGTATCCATACTTTATCCACACGGTTCCGACTTCGACATGTTGAATTGGGCTGCTTATTACGATCACAAAGAGCATCACTTCCACAATGGGGATTTAAACAAGGAGAAATGACATGTGATCCAAATGCCAAAGACAATGATCCTGGTGTGTTGTGGAACATTGAAGAACATGTAAACGAAAAATGTGAGTTTGTTTATTTCTATAATCGGCATATACTCATTCATTGTTACTTGGATAGTGCCTCCCGCTAGTAAACAAGCTTATCGCAGCAAGTTTTGGCGAGATTTCATTCAGTTAAACGTGGCCATGTGGCGATCCAACAATGCACTTATCCCAGATCCCGATAAAGACGACAGGCTTACATCCGGTCCCACTGAATGGCCCCTGGTGTCCTTTGGCATGCGCATATGCGGTTGGGGAGAGAAGAATGTCAGATTCCTTTTAATGGGTAATCCAGCTGTTTGGTGGGCAAGTGCTGCATCCTTGGTTGTATTTGGTTTGACAATGGCTATTTCCAATGTGCGTATGCGTCGTCATGGCTCTCATGTCTTACAAGGTACAGTACACATGAATAGCATAGCCACAGGGTGAAACTGACGTGATGCATACATTAGGGAAAATGGATGATTTTTATTTCACTGGCAGGACTTTACTTATTGGATGGTTCTTTCACTACTTGCCATTCTTCATCATGGGACGTGTCACCTACCTTCACCATTATTTCCCAGCCTTGTACTTTAGTATTTTCATGGTGCCATTGTTGATTGATTACTTTGTCGCCCAATCCTCTCCAAGGACACAAACCCTGGTGTTTACTACTGCATTTGCATTGGTCATCTCTGCATTTATCTATTTCAGCCCTATTGCATTCGGCATGACAGGTCCACTTGAAAAGTATGCAGGGAGAATGTGGTTCAGAAGTTGGCGATTCGTTGAAGAGGAATAGGTGCATACTTATAGCGATTCGTTTTACTTATAATGTTACTCTAATTTGTACAAACCATTTTATTATAAAATTGAACATTTGCTTCTTGCATTGACATTGTAAATGATACAGTAAGATGTGAATTTGATATTATGAGGAGGAGTGTGAAACAAGGAGAAAGTTTTATTGTTTCCATGGTGATGGTGGCGACAACATAAAACAATTCTGGGTAACCAAGGCAATACTTTAATGATTCAATTTAAACATATCGATAGTAACAAATGTGTGTTGCTGAAATCTGCATTGATGCCCATGGATACCAGCGTTTGACAGCTGTTGATTGGATAAGTCCGACTGAAGAAATATTTTTCTTCTTGAATTGAACCACGCTCTCTTTCACCAACTTTATCAGCATGAGCGTGCAAGGATTCTGGGGTATGCGAGTCAACCATTGCATGCTTTCAATGCGTCATTAACAAGTGTATCCTTTATCTTTTAGGTCTCCAAGTCGTACCTGATAAGACGTACAGTCAAGTCGTCACGGCACCTTTCCGTATTTCCATGGTCAGTAGTAGATCATCTCTCACTGGCAACCACGATCGCAAGCATTGCTGGTTGCGAATCAACCCATTCACTTGTACTGACATTATTATGGGGTTATAGGTTGCTTTGGCCGAGGATGCCAAGGGTGAGAAGCGTTCGAGTGTGCGTGTCAAGGTTGACAAGAAGGAATTTGTGCTCTGCACTTTGATCCCATACAAGGTAAGATACTCATTGCTAGGTGAAATGTGTAACGTATGCTTACAGTGAATCCCATTGATAGATTGAACAGCAAAAGTTGGATATTACATTTGTCGAGGGTGAAGAAGTATCGTTCACTGTTACTGGCTCAAAGTAAGTCAAGGCATTCGAGCAAAATGTTGATCTCATGGCTCATACAATGTATATTTAGCACTGTTCATCTTACTGGCAACTACGTTTTTGATGATGAAGATGACGAGAGCGGTGATGAGAACTTGGATGAGTAAGTCATGGGGTATGATGGTATGAGACATGTATAGCTGATTCTTTATTTAGCCTTGCTCAGCTCATTCAACAACGACGTGGTATGTCACAGTTGCTAGGTGATATATAAAATCATTGACTGATGATAAACTCTTAGGAATGATTGATGACGAAGCTGATGAATCCGAAGAAGAAGAAGAAGAATCCGAAGAAGAAGAATCCGAGGAGGAAGAAGAGGAAGAATCTGAGGAAGAGGAGGAGCCTGTTCAACCTGTCAAGAAGGATAATAAGAAGCGTCCTGCTGAGACTGTAAAGGAGAACAATGTTGCAAAGAAAGCCAAGGCTGAACAAAAGAAGCAACCTGAGCAAAAGAAGCAACCTGAACAAAAGAAGCAACCTGAACAAAAGAAGCAACCTGAACAAAAGAAGCCTGAGCAAAAGAAGCCTGAGCAAAAGAAGGCAGAAGAAAAGAAGGAGGTACGATTCATGCATATCAATCCACTTTTTATGTCATTGCCTAACCTTTTTTTTTCTCATAGTCCAAGGTTAGAAAGTTGCCCAACGGTTTGGTCATTGAAGATGTCAAGATCGGCAACGGTGACGTAGCCAAGAGTGGTAGACGTATTGGCATGCGATACATTGGTAAACTCACCAACGGCAAGGTTTTTGACAAGAATGTCTCTGGCAAGCCATTCAACTTTTTGCTTGGCCGCGGTGAAGTCATCAAGGGTTGGGATATTGGCGTTGCTGGCATGAAGGTTGGTGGTGAGCGCAAGTTGACCATCCCTGCTCCTCTTGCTTATGGCAAGGCTGGTGCTCCCCCAGATATTCCTCGTAATGCCACTCTTGTTTTCGAGGTAAGTTGAATATCTCCCCGTTTTGTTTCATTATGATGTACTGATGATTGTGCATAGGTCAAGCTTGTCAATGTCAAATAGTCGCATCCCATTCATTTATACATTGTCATAAAAAGCATTTTTAAGAATTCGTCATCATCCACATATATATTCTTTAACGTAATGGTTCTTGTTTTATATGTTCTATCATCATGTTGTTCGTTAATGCCAAAGTAGATGGAATAAGCTATATGTTGGGAGGTATTATAGGGTGTCTGTGTTTTAGCAAGCACAAGAACTACTATCGTTATAAGCTGCAGTATCATTTAAATCGACCTTGGTCACTAAAGAAAATCACCGTCAACATTCTCGTTGATTAAAACATTGTTATCTGCATACTTGAATCACGTGTATCATCCGTGCTGGTCTCCATTCCAGGTAATGCATGGCCGATTTTGCGGAAAAGAGCCTTGACCTGTAGATGGTATGAATGAATCCGTTCTATAAGAGAATAAAAAACTTACATTGTATCCTGCCTTTGCACTTGTTTCGATGAACATGACATTGTACTCCTTTGCTTTCTTCTCCCCATCTTCAACTGACACCTGGCTGTGAGTGATACAATGTGATTTAGTGGAGAAGCATTTCACCCAGGGATTGATGTCTTACCGTTTCTCGCCTATATCCGTCTTATTGCCAACTAAGATGATAATGACATCCTTTCCACGTTCTGCACGAACATCATCGATCCATTTTGTAGTATTCATGAATGAATTGCGATCTAACGTAAAAATAAGAATCTCATTGTGGAAACAGCAAACACTTGAACCAGGTTTACTTACTGGTGATATCATACACAATGACAGTGGCAGAAGAATCCCGAATATAACTTGGTATCAGTGACCGAAAACGTTCCTAATCGAGAGGAGGTTACAGGGGATGCTGTGTGGCGTTCTTTCATCGGTTATATTACCTGCCCGGCCGTATCCCCTTAATAAATGCATCAGTATATATAAACACAGTTATTGTACTTGTATTACTCACATAATTGCAATCGAATCGTCCGATCATCGAGATACATTGTCTTGGATAAAAAGTCGATACCGATCGTGGCCTAATGGATTTGACATTTTGACGTTTGCATGTCACACAAAGATCTACTTCTCCTCCACAGCAAGATCTCCTTAAGGAGCCGTACCTGATAAGTGTTGTCGAATGTGTCATACATGAATCTAGTAATAAGTGAAGTCTTGCCAACTGGAACAGTTTCAGAGTTACATCATCAACTTCATTGCTAAAGTCCATCACCATGGCAAAGGGGATCAGTAATGACTTACCGCTTTGTTCTCCTAAGAAAACGAGCTTGTATTTCTTGAGCGGGTTGGAAAAGTCGTCAGCAGTCATTTTCTAGTTGTAAACGTTAAAGGGGATAATCAAAAGAAGAAAGATAGATGAACCAGCAGGAGAAAGGGGAAAAATGAACAAAATCTTGCACAGGTGAAATCCCGTGTAACTAAGGAGTATTATGTATATAGAGTGGTACGATCATTTCATCATTTACCAGTAGAACGCATATCATATCATGAATGTAATAGATTCATTGTCACTTTATAATGAGTATCAAATAAACAAGATTTGGTCTTATTGTTACGGACATCCCATACGGAACATCCCTACTAAAATAATGATATTGCTTCCACTCACATAATGATTCTCATTGTTTGACTTATATTCACAAGCTATACTACAACATCCATATGCTTATATTACTGTAAATGCCATGGGAAGGTAAAAAGGTGGATCATATACGAATTAGGCTTACGATTGGATGCGAATCGCATAGTATAATGATATGATTGCCACATAATAAACAACGTGTCATAATTGTCGTTAAGAACAACACGTGCTACAACATTTCGCATGATGCATATTTTATTCTTATGATGTTGCTATGAAATGGGTATTTGTACAGTAGTAGGTTGCATAGTAGTAGGACTTTAGACTACACCAAGTTCAACGCAGCATGGCTGACTTTTTTTTCCACTCCACACCTCTTTTTGAAGAATGCAATCGACACAACCCGAAGACAAGACCACCAATCAACCAACGCCCATGGAAACGGATGCAGGTCAGCAAATAAAACGACAACAAGTGACGCATTACAACAAACTGAACAACAATCATGTCGTATAGCCATGGTCTCTCGAGACCTATATTCACTCATTGGAGGTGCTCCACCGATTGCTTTTGTTAAACCAACTTTTAAAGCGAAATATAACGACAAGAAGAAAGCAGCATCATGGTACGGCTTCATGTATTATTGACAGCAAATATGGATCATTTCTAATACTATAATATAATTAGGGTGCAACAATCGTTCACAAACCCTGCACGTACCGACGATCTCACCCTTCATCATTGGATACAAGAAAGCAAAATCAATCAAGGTAAAGATCAATGAATGGTGGATGATGAATGATATTAACATGTCTTTTAGAATACCCCTTCTCCAAGTTTAATCGCGTTATTGATGTACCAGATTACAGTGACGAAGAATATGAGCGACATTTGATAGGTATATACATATTCATAGGATATTCAATGTATGGATGATTGACCACTCGTTCTCTTTCAGATTCAGAATGGACTAAAGATGAAACCGATTACTTGTTCAATCTTTGTCGACGTTACGATTTACGATTCCCAGTAATACAAGATCGATATGATTTCCCTGAAAAGACGCGTAGCATAGAGGTAGCAAATGAATTGTTTGTGGAACGCATGAAATCTGACCTGTTGTTGTATGAAAGGATTTGAAAGATCGTTATTATACCGTTCAACGCAAACTTATCAAGGCACGTCCTCATTTACCAGGCGAATATCATCAGGATCGACAGACGCTTATGCAACAATACACATTCGACAAAGCCAAAGAAACAGAACGAAAAGAAGCATTGATTGCACTATTCAATCGCACCAAAGAGGAAATTGAACAAGAGCAAGCATTATTTGTGGAAGCACGACGTATTGAAATGAATGAACCAAAGCTTGCACGAGAACGAGAAGCACTACTCAATGCATTACAATTGGAACAAGCTCAACAAATGCCAACCACACCATTAACACCCACTGGATCAGGAGTCGGTGCTAGTGCAGCAGCCAGCACATCAGGTGGAACATCCTTATCCACACCAGGCGGTATTGGTATTACCGGTGGAACTGCAGGAATGGATTCAAAGGTAAGATACAAAGGGGGAAAGAATTGATCCATAGGAGTTGACACGTTGTATTAGAAAAAGAAAAAGGCTACTACACAAGATGATGGTGGTGTCAAAAAGAATAGGAGGATATCAAATGCATCTTCTGGCGTTCTTGATGGTAAGGGATTATAAATTAGAGAAAGGCAGTTTGGTTGACTTGAGATGACTAGATGTTATTCCTGAACGAAAAGAGAAAATGGTGCAAGGTGTCTATGTACGAAGTCAAAAATTACCAGTGGTTACAAAGCAAGCTCTGCAACAAAAACTTCTGAAAACAATGGCCGATATGGATATACGTAAGTTGCATTCTTTCACTTGTCAGCAAAACCATTGATCCATACTTTTTCTACAATAGCTGTACGTCCACAAATGCCTACAGCACAGGTGGTACAAAAGTACGATCAGCTACACCATTCTTTGGTTCATATGCTGGAGCTCAAGAAAACAGTGGACAAATTGGAAGTCGAGCAACGTGCAAGGATACAACGTGGACATGGAGCGGGAGCAGGCTCACGGGTAAAAATGGCATCACATTGTACTGAAACGATTCACTGACTTTTTCTCTCTATAGCCATCTGGATCAAGAGATAAAAAGCGTAGATAAGGGTTAGATGGGATGATGATGTAACTGCAGATGTCAGACAGAATAAATTATCCCGCTTGGTGGAAACCAGGGTCCAATCTATCCCGATCATTTCCGATTAATCATGCATCAAATCAGATGCGGTAGTTTCCGACAAAGAACAACGTAACAATGAAATTTAGACCATAAGTGGTGTGTTTATACATGTGCAATAAACGAAAAGTGTACATTATGCTATAAAATGCAAACAATGGAGTGAATAACAAAAGATCAATGATAAAAGTGGTTGGGGGTGTAGGAGGGAAGGGGGGAATTGTTATATATGATGTTGGGTGAAGGGTGCAGAATACAAAGTATACAATAAATGACAACAAATATCAAAGGTTCTTACAGCTTGTTGTTGTTAGGAGCCACACTTTGTACTGGCCAAGTGTAGTTGGCGTTGGATCTGTCATAACCATACTTTTTAACAAAGCCATCGAGCTCAGCAGGACCACGAGAACCATAAGGATAAGTGTGCACAGGAATGGATGAATCGCCATCAATACGATGAAGCAATGGGGTAAAGATCTTCCAAGCAGCTTCCAACTCATCATCACGCACAAAGTTGGAATGATCATTACGAAGGACGTCGAGAATAAGTGATTCGTAAGCATCAGGAATAGCCATATCTGTGAAGCGTTCATGGTACGACAAGTCAAGATCCGACTGAATGGTTTGGTAAGACAAACCAGGTTGCTTGTTGTTGAATTTGATGTACACAGCCTCCTTGGGTTGGATACGCATCACCAATTCATTACGAGGAGCACCCTTGTAGAGATTACCAGCGACATTACGGAACTGGATACGAATATCTACCTTGGCATCATCCAATGCTTTACCAGCCTTCAATACAAAAGGCACACCTTCCCATCGCTCGTTTTGTACCCATAATGTCAATGCAGCAAAGGTGGGAGTACGACTTTGTTTGTTCTTGAGAGTATCATCTTCCAAATAACCGGGTTTGCCATTAGCAGCCACATATTGTGCAAGCAAGGCATCATCAATAGTGACAGGTGGAATGCACTTTAGCACCTTGACTTTTTCATCACGAATGGCTTCCGATTCGGTTGAGATGGGGCGTTCCATAGCAATCAATGAAAGTACTTGAAGCAAGTCTAAAAAGAAGATCCATATGAATATGTGCATGTGTGTGTGCGCGTTTGCATTGATTCTCACGGTTCTGCATGACATCCCGGATGATGCCGAAATCATCAAAGTATCCGCCACGACCTTCAGTTCCGAAAGGTTCCTTGAAAGTAATCTGCACATTGTCAATGTATTTACGATCCCACACTTGGCTGAAGAAGATGTTGGCAAAACGCATCGTCATGACATTCTTGACCATTTCCTTGCCGAGATAATGATCAATGCGGTAAATCTATTGACATCATTGACATGTGAGCGCTTAGTAACGTGTGATGCACAAGAATGGATAGCAATTTTCTTACCTCTTCCTCTTTGAATAATGCACCAAGCTCACGTCCCAATTCATTGGAACTCTCGGTATCCATACCAAAAGGCTTTTCAACAATAAGTCGATTGATACCATCACCCGAGTACACAGATTTCTTGACACCCTTGGCTACTGGAATAAACACGGATGGTGGAAGTGCCATATAAAACACACGGTTACGATGTCCCTGGGAAACACCACGTTCTTGTTCATTCTTGACAAGATAATCATCAAGCGACTTCCAGGACGCGTCATCATCATACAATCCAGAATGATAGGTAGTAATAGCCTTGAACTTTTCCACTTCCTTTTCATCTGCCTTGATATACTGAGTTACACGGCCAAGGTAGTCTTCATGAGTCATCTTGGTACGAGCATAACCAACAATGTGTGTGTTTTCAGGCAAGAAACCATTACGGAAAAGCTTGAAAAGGGCAGGATATGTCTTTTTCTTTGCAAGGTCACCCGAGGCACCCAATACTATGGCACATATACAATGTCAGCAATCAGGCATAGAATGACAATGAGCTTTCTCTCGTCTTGTCCCAGGATCGCGCGATCGTCCCAAGAACGAGAAACGCGTAGAGATAACGAAAGAAGCAAAAGAGATTGATGATATTACCGATAATAGTGACAAAGCCAGCAAGTTCGCTGGAGACTTGTGCTTGGATTTCTTGAGCAGGAGTGGGCATTGTTGTATAGAATAGTAGAAAAAGATGTGTAAAGAGGAAATCAAGTTTGCAGGAGTAACAAAATAAAAATGCGACTGAGTTTTGCTTACAAAGAAAGCAAAGATGTTAGTGAAGCCCTATCGGATTATTCGGATTTCTCGATTTAGGGATAGCGTGCTCATTCTTGTTGTGGACGCGGGTTATTGCGGGAATCTGGCATAACCCACCTTTTCCCTCGTTGTTGACCCCTCCCCCCACTCATTGCACATATTCCCCGCTACTACACTCTGATAAAGATCTCATCAAATAGTCGTATCGGGATATTCCAGCGGGATAATGGGGGACCGTGCCCCCGAAAAACATTATCCTTTTCCCTTCCTAAACCTTTGCACATCATTCATCATTTCCATTGGATCGCTGGATTTCATATGGATGATGTGATGATCTTGAATCTTCATCAATAAATGCATTAGCAACTATATAAAAAAGTATTCCTTGTATGCTCCTATTACTCTTTTCTTCTTGTATGACGTGTCATGTTAAGTTTAGCCGGTATGAGAGGATGCATACTAGATGACAAATAAACGACTCATCATGCGCATGGAATGGCACTCTTTTGCTTAATAAGCTTTAACAGGGCGGGACTTGACAAATGAGAACCCAGGGCAAGCACGAGTGCATTTAATGCACGCTCAGCTTACCACACATCTTTTTACTCATCCTTTTTTCCATGACAAACACTTGAGTAAACGACTCGGTATACACGTATCATTTCCCACATTGGAAAGAGTTGTATGACGCTGTTCCTTGCCTTGTCATCATCCTAAACTGGAAGGTAACAGTGCACTAAACTTTAAATGCGTCCCTTGTGATACATCTCGTTATCTATTCGCTATCAGTTAAAGAGGAAATCTCGGTCTTTTTTCTCGTTTGTTCATGTCTTGGTCCAATATGTTCATCGTGACAATGAAAGCTCTAGCACATATATCAATTATGTGTAAGCTGCTTTTCATGTACCCAAAAAGAATGTGAGCAACAGCCTTGTCAATGATTACGTGATTGGGACAATTTGATTACATAACCTGTTTAGTCAACCAATTCAATCTCCCATTGTCAAACAAGCACCCTTATGATGAAAACGTTACATGAGAAAGAAAATGTTATTATGTATTTAAAGTGGCAAGTACTACTACTACTACTACTAATGCATATGCAGTAATTATGTGAGGGGAGTGGGATAACTAGGCGATCATGTCCGAATGATCATTAGGTGATGCAAGGGCAAGTCGCAATGAAGGATGCTTTTCGAATGTTGTTTGGTATCGCTCATGATCCTCATCTATCGCCCAAACTGAGAATACACCATTGTTGCTGTTGGCAGGCTTGTAATAGTGTTTACCTGTCAAACAGGTTTGCTCTTTCCAGAAATACTGCACAACGTACCAATTGCCGATGCCAACATACCACGCCACCAAAACATCCACTGTGTAATGAGCACTGGTATTGCTTTCGATTAGAATGCGCTTGTGACTAGAGAGCATCATACATACCGGTTCATTATAACGATAGCACTGCCTGCAAGTACCAACAACCAGATGATGGTTGATATGACAATTCGAGCGAAGCGTTGGTTACAAGGAGGATAGGTCATCCAAACACAGGCACAAATGACAAATAACACCGTGTGTCCACTAAACATGCAGTCGCCACATTTGTGTGCTGATATCTTGGTCCAAATTTGGTTCGTTACCATTTCACATCCTGCACGTGGGTCTGGTAAGGATGTAATGGCCACAGTGGCGATTCGCTCCACATTGCATAGCATAGATGTCAGAAACCATGAATGAGCCACTGCATTGAAATACAATATAAATAAGCGGATTCAATGATAGGGATTTTTCAGCATACCATGAATCGCTTTTCGATGACAAGCAATGTGCACGATTGTTGGAAACACCAATAAAGCATCAAAGAGATCTGTCAGCCAAAGTTGGTCAATTTGTGGTAGAAAATGGAATCCAACGTCAGGAAGTGGAGGATAGACTATTACTATGCGCATTAACATACATGAATCCACGTTGAAATAATGAAATGTGTACAAGTGTACCATTGTTGTCTATGCTTCTGCTGGAGGCGATGTTGGATAAAACGCTCTAGAAACCTCGTTTCATATTATGATAAGCTTATAGACTTTGAGATTGTCTATACTATACCATCATATAGTAGGAGAAGATCCATAGTATGACAATGATGGCTGTTGGTGCAATACTCTCACATTGTACTTGATATCGTTTTGGTAGCCAAGGCTTGGTTGATAACAAAGTAAATGACATTTAACACAGTAGAGTCGTGGGAAGGTGCAAATAACAGTAAAGAAAAGAATCAACATACTATTTCCTCCCCTTTGTAGATGACGTTGTAGTTCAGGCTGCTTGACTTACTACGGTGTTACATTGTGCATGAATTACCGAGTGTGGTACAACATGACATGAAGACCAGATCGAAATCAGCTTTGTATGCAAGTAATTTGCTCCTTTTTTATTCTACCTCGTTCGAGGTATTATCACTCGTAACCACAAGAAAAACATTGCTAAAGCTAATCCTTGGTCATATGCCATTCAGATGTGATCACAGTCTCCTTGATAGGATCAATCTGAAATAAAACACACACATAAAAGTTATTATCATTTCATCAATCTTATACTCTTTTGTTTGTTACCTTGAAATAGAGATAATCATGCTTGTGACGCCAATAATAGACAAAGTAATAAGGTGGCTGTTGTGCTGTTGCTGTTACTCCTGCATCTGCACCAGCACCCAGCACAGGACCTATTGAACAATGTCAGACGACATACATGAGATAGCTCATCACCCCATTTTTAATGGTTACCTGGCATAACCGGAGCTGCAGGTTCACCTTGCAACGAAGGAGTCAATTCATCCGGTTTCCCCAAACGTGCCAAGACATCGGCTGCTGGTGTTCCAGGTAGTCCCAATTGATCGCTTAGACCCTGAAAGGCATATGAAGTTTGTATGAGTAGAGTGTTCACTATGTTGATATTGTTCAAGCACTGACGCGTATACAAGAAACCTACTTTCATAACCTGGTACTTTTCGCCTTGAAACGAATCCACACTTTCGTCAAATTCAGCACCATCATATTGGCCTGGTCGATTGCGTAATTGCTGAAACTTTTCACCAAGGGCAATGACACTCTCGTCAGACATGTTGAAATGAGATATAAAGAAAACTAACGGAAAAGGAAAAAGGGATGTTTCAAGCCAAGACCTGCCTGCACGCCTTGGAAATTGGATTGCGTTTCCCTTGTGACGCATTCACTTTATGCTTCTCGATTCTACATAGCCATTCCCATCGATATTATCATCGACTTGTTATCCCTTCAATATACAATCATCCTCTTACCTTGTCATTCATTAAAATGGATCGGGGTATGCATGCTACTCTTTATTCCGATGATGCTTCTGCATAGTGAGCGGACAATTCTTCTTGGTTGCCAACGTTACTGCGCCCAGCAGCCCATGTACCTTGCAACAAAACGCATCCAATAAAGGACAATCATAATTGCTTTATTGCTCGGTCTTCAAGTTTATGCATATAACCAAGAAACAAAAGTAGATTTTTAGCTTAGAGGGATTATATCAAAGTTGTTAATGAAACAAATGAGCAAATCAAGATTGCTTCTATTCTACACTACATATCTACCAGTTGTTGATCTTTGTGAACATAATCACATACCTGTGTAAATGAAAAGTGGACATTGTCGCCAGCCATTACTCCCTTTCTAGCATCACAATTATCTCTTTGTTTGCTCTCATTGTTTGTCAACATGCGTATCACGGTAGATAATATCATTGCATTCATGTTGTTGCTTCATTCATAGTGCTTCATTGTTTGCACACTTTCACTGTGGTAAAGTAAACTGCTGTCACATGAATCACACACCCATATATATCTCGCATTTCTATTATTTCAAAGTCTGGCAAGGTACATATAATCAAGGCATTTCACCCAGATACCTTATTGTCGACATAAGTATAGTGCTTTGCTTATGATAAAGCAAGATCAGCCATTACGTCGTTAGCAATGACCTTACAAGGGTAACTATTTTCTGCAAGCAAGCTCTGACGATCAGCTATTTCAAGGAATGATGGGATACGCATATCATTAGACGAATATCAAATTTTATCTACTCATCATCCAAGTACATACACTTTTATCTTTGACACAAATGACAAGGGATTACCCATTTATTACTTTCGTTATGTAGAATATAATGATGAGCGGGGAGGAGGAAATGATTATGTGTTATGGCACTTTGATGTGGGAAATGATGTTTGATTCAATAAAAGCAAGTAGTGCTATGGAAACCACATTGCCAAGGCAATTCGATTTGTTGACATGGTTAGGTGGCCGCTATACCATAACCAAAATCCAAAGCTCTCTATAGTCGCGTGCAATCACTTGCATCTATCCACACACTTGTTCTCTCTTTCTCTATCGAGATATTCTATGCAGCTCACTCTCACAAAGTCAATCCAAGACGCACTTGTTACTGCACTTGTCAATCAGCCTGAATTTAGTCCAGCATGCCAACGGGAAGCAGAATCAGCTGTCAAAGCTTCCCTCAATGAAGACTACGGCATCTCCCTTGCATTACTGCGTGAATTGGCTACGTTTCTCGGCAACAAACACCCTGGTAATACGTCTTTATATATTTCATATCCAATATCTCATGTTGTTTCGACAGGTCGAGTATGGTTCCATGAACTGGTGCGCGGTAGCAGTGTATATATTGAACCTAAACCAGAAGAAGACCCTGAAGTGCGTGAAGAGATACTTGTGACATAACAGGGGGTTGGTTGGATGCATTATGATAACTGACTTACAATAGATTAAAGAAGCACGAGAAGTGTTCCTCGATCGATTAAGGCAAGAGCAACAAAACCGAGAATATGCAGCCATGGTGAGCTCAGTTGTCGGCTCTGAAAACGAACGATTTGCTATTGGGTTGCAAGCCAATGAACTTAAACAAGTACAAGGTCATATTGTCACCATATTCAACATTGGACTTTCTGTGGCAGCAGTCTTTACAGCAGTTTATATGGGATCACGTACAATGACAGATGATGTGGGCATTGTAAGTTTGAAAATAACGATATCGTCAACAAGAATGGATAACTCAATTCCAATCATTAGCGTGTTCTACTCTCGCTCGCTGGTGCATTCATCATTGCTATAGTAGAAACAGTTTTATATATCGGATACGCACAAAGAGTATTAGCACCACCCAAGAAATCCAAATCCAAATCCAAATCAATACAATAGAATCCGTAACAAAAACAGCACTGGGTGATATTATTACTTTTTGGGAGGCCATTCAAGATCTACTTGCATAACATCTAGTTCTATGAGATCAGCACCTTGTGAACCAGCGAGAGAAGCAAGATTAGGCTGTGTGCGCCCAAGATCACCATGAACGAATTCCTTGATATAAGTGCCAGCTTGTGTATTCATGGTGACAACGGCAAAGTGCTTTTCAGGTCCAGCTGAATCACCCGCTCGTGCAGGTCGTGCGATTTGTAAATAATGAATCTCCTTTTCGCGAATGATACCAGCACGTCTAGATATAATCATCATATTATAAATCATGCTCAGATTGGATCATGATGTGTTGAATCTTACCGTTGGAATACACGTGCAGGCGTATTCTGCTGAATCTTGAACGGTTCTTTCCCAGCAGCATTGACCTTATCCATCATCTCTTGTGTCACTGGATCTGACATCCATACCAACGCCCTGACAAATAAATCAATTCAGCATTTCCATACTATCCTTATCCAATAATCCACATTACCTGTAAGTCTTGCGTTTAAATTGCTCGCCTTCCTTGATGATCTTGGTATCCTTCCTGAGAAACAATGCTCAATCAATCCATTTCAATACCATCAAATTCCCAGGCACAATGATACTCACGGACTGATATTGGTAAGATCTCTTAATTGTACAGCGTCCTTGGTATCTGACGAGTTGATTGTATTTTGCATAGTGTTGTACTCTTCTTGACTGAACTTGGCTACTCGTGGGTTGATCAATTCGACATAAAACGGTCTCCCGGTGCCAAGCATTCGCACATTTGCATCTTCTCTTCCTGCAGTTACAAATTTATAGCCTACTCATATGTAATTAGCTATAATGAAACAAGCAGCCAACAGAGAATAAAGCTTACCATCACATCGGTGTTGGGTTTTGAGCAATTCACATATAGATTCTGAAACGCTGTTCTCTGCCAACTTTTTGCCTTTGATGCTCCACGGCGTCTGGCTAAATTCACGTGACAACTTGATATAACGACCTGATATATCAAAGTCAGCAATCATCACCCATCCAATATATCATCACTTGCCTGCCAAATACGCCGAATCATGCATAAGGTCTAAACTCGCTAACGTTGCAGGTGTAGTTTGATGTGGTGGAGGAACAGAAGCGAGTCTATCATACGCACATATCAGTAAATGCACATCTCATCGATTGTATAGTTTCTCTATAATATACTTACGATCTCGCTTCATCATCCGATAAGGCATTGAGAGCTTCAGTCACTGTGGATCTCGAATCACCAAGAATAGTTATCTTGCCCTAAGCATAATGATAAATGACCTTGTACTTGTCGACTATCTCAAGAGATATATCTTACTTTTCTTTGCTTTTTGCGAACTTTGAGCACGGGATTCTTTGCTTGCGTCAAGAACATATGTTCAGTGGCCGTAGGTTCATGAGTCATGACAACCGTCATTCTTAATGCACCCTCGGTATTGATATCAAGTCCTAGTTTCTCTCGTAACAGTTTGGTAATGAGATGCTTGAATGGCTCCTTGGGTTCTCTAGGAACCACTTTAATCTTGAGAGTATCACGCAAATAAAGCGCCAAAAGATGATCACGAGACAACATGCTGATAGGAAGAGTACATGATAGATTCACTTGTTTGGTTTGGTAGTTCTCGCGTGTAAAACGTTGTTGTAGATCCTCTGTAAACTCAGTGTTGTCAGGTGCAGAGAGACAACCAAGACATGCGGTGCATACGAAATCAGAGTCTTGATCTTGATTCACGAGTAACTTGCCAAATGCAGCAGCAAGATCCTATAGTGCGTAAAGACGTGTAAGGTTGGCGATCGCGTGTGTTAGTTGACAAGCACTTGCCTGTTCTGGTACAGCGTATAGTTTAAGCGGTCGACAAGACAAGAATCGAAGGCAGCAACGGTAACAACAATGTGCTTCTCTCAATTTGCGCACAATAGACAGCGATTCATCATGATTGGCACCAAGTTGAGATTGGATTTCGTTGAGCAAGTCCATGGTGTTGAAGAAGGTCAAGACAAAGCCGAAAATTGGGTACACACTCAGACCTAAAGACCACGTGACGTCTTTGATCCTCCATGCCATAGTACATAATCATTCCCTTTCTTAAAATGTCATCACAACAATCAATCTATAGATTGTATCTTCAGTTATCAAGTTGACTTGTTATAAAAACATGCATAAGCAACACCAGTATATCATGCAATTCTTAAATACATATCCATGCATTGGGATAAGGATCTTGACTACTTTATATTAATAGTCCAATCAATCGCAACCCCATCTGTTTACAGGTACAATGATCTCGCGCCTATCCGAAATAAAACAATGTGATAAGGGAACTATCCTTACGCATCGGCAAAGCCTATCTAACAGTACACTGATGGCTCCACTAAAGGAATAAGACACAAGGAATGTACGGCACATGGAATAAGGGTCACAATGACGTGAAAGATGTTTGGGACATAATCAAGAAGGATCGTGCTATAAAAATAAGAGCGCAGGGTCACTTGGCATGGTGGGAACACCGGCACACATTACAGTTAGCTGTAGGATGTGTGCTCATAATCAAAATCAATATCATTGGTTTGAGTACCTATAATGGGATCAAAATGTTGGGCTTGTGGGTGTTTTGTATATGGTGACGCATGGCTAGCTGCCCTCTAACATATCAAACAGCGTTGACCAACATACTACTAATTGTTGTCATCATGACTCGAGTCCGTTTCACACATGCATCCAAAAGTATGTATCAAGCAGTTAAGCTGAAGGTACCCGATCCACACAAATATCAATAAAAGCCCAATATTTTTCTCGCTCTACCCTTTTCTTTTTTTTCATTACTGTCACCAGTTTTGGATGACACTCTTGGTCTTCCGTCTTGGAGGACATCCTTGGTCGCCCGTCTTGGGGGACACCCTTGGTCTTCCGTCTTGGAGGACACTTTCACTAGGCGTCGTATGACACCTTTTGGCCATCGGTTTTAGATGGCACTTTCGATAGGTGTTGGATGACACCTTTCGGTCATCGGTTTAGATGACTTACTTTTGGATGTGTATGGCCAATCACCTCCTCGTGGTCACATCTGGGCAACCATCTTTATGGATGGGCTAAGTATTGGCACCATGGCTAGCGAATATTATGTAGTGATAGCGTTTTCAACAACAAATAAAGATATGCTTTATGCAGACACTCAAAATCTATTCAGCTTCAATCATACAAGCACATGTATCAGCACAAGTTTCTTTTCTCTCTCAAAGTGTACAGAGCAACTCATAGTCGATAGACCCTTGTAAAAAAATGACCACCTACTGATTAGTGATCCATGTAGTATGTATTGTTGGCTTACGTTTCAAAGACATGGACCACAAGTATTGCTTAATCAACAAGTAGCAGCTGTTTCATTGTGTAGATTCAGGGAGGAAAATCACCTTTTCGATTATGTACAGGGGTAAAATGTCACAATGTTAGGTACAACAACAATGGGAGCAGGATATCACAAAAAGCTATGAATGACCACCCACGAACAATCGAACAATCGCCCGTAACTAAAAGGGAGGTGCTTCCATATCACTGGAAAATGATGCTTTTCAAAACTATCATCATGGAGTTCTCATTGTCCTTCTCAACCATTGTTCCCATTACTGCACACTATTGATGTTCATGGTGGGTTCGTTGTGTATATCCTTAACAATGAGACTCTCAAGGTATCTTACTAATGTGTGCTGGTGATATAAAAGCAAACATGTTATTACTATCTTCTTTTCTTTCTTGGATCATGTCCACCGGCTCTTTTCATTACTCACAATTATCAGTTGCAAGTCCACCATCTACTCCAACACCACCGGAAGTCCGTGAAGCCCATGCAGCTCGTGCAGCAGCAGCAGCAGCAGCGGTGGCACCACAATCACCACTATCAACATCACCACCACCACGACCACCATCACCATTACCACAAGCTACACCAGAACCTATAGACACAAACAATTGGCGGCATGAGATTCCTGTGTCAGAGGCACCCAACACTCGAGGTATGTACAGAATGAGAACTTACAATCATCAGCTTGCTGTAACATCAATTTTTAGCGGTAGCTATCATAGATTATATTCAGTACAAGTGCCGTCTAGCTATTCAGTTCCTTGGGATTTTTCCTAACGAAGTGGTGGTGGAGCAACAACAACAACAAGAGACTATGTTTAAGAAGCTCTGTATAACCATATACATGGCAATGGAATTGATGTTGTTTGCAGTCATATTCATTCCCAAGGAAATTGTATTCAGTCTGTATGCTTATATCGACATGCTCATTTTCTCGGCCGTTATCAACTTTATTCTTTTTCACTTGAAGAACTTTGGAGCTTGTCGGGATTGTCACTACATTGATCCACACAGGATGTTCAAAGTTGGTGCCATGGAAACAAAAGCAGGAAGAACCAGGGTTGCGATTCGGCTTTTTGCAATATGGTTCGCAGTTGAGCTGTTGAAAAACCACATGGAAGTCAGTACAAGCGAAGCAATCCACAACATCATTTCACCCTTGCAGCTCATGTGGAAAAAGCCCAAGACGATCGAATGGGAAGCTGGCATGGAAAAAACCACTTTTACTGATAACACCGTTTCAAAGATACAGATAGCATCACCATCTTTGTTGTCAGAAGAGCTGGAGTATCACGAGATGTCACCATGTTCACAAATGCTTCATCACTGTATCGCTTCAAAGTTTCCAAGCTGGCTGTCGATAAGCAGTATCAGTCCCAACACTATTCTCTGCAATGTGTGTAAACGCTTCTTATTGCGTTATGAATGTCACCAAGACAAGAATGACTTGGATGATTTTGCATTGGCGACCCAAGGAGCTCGAATACTGGTAGACCTAACAGCACCGACTTTTGAAGGAAACAACAAAGGAATACTTTCCCTATTCAAAAGACAGCAACAATTTCCAAGTGCTCTCACTGCAATTTTACCATGGGAAGAGCCTGGCGAATGTTGGCCTATGGCTGGTAATCATGGATCGCTTGGTGTGGAATTGCGTAAACCTGTATCAGTGAAGGCAGTTTCGATAGGCTATTTGGATCATCCAGCCGTTAGCAACACTAGTGCACCAGCAGATTTTGATGTATGGGGATTGACACAGTACGAAGATCATCAATCCTGGAAATACCCTTGGGACACATTTCCGTCGATGACGGATAGAAGCATTCTCTATCTTGGGCGCTTTACATATGACACTACAAAGGGTCATGCTGTGCAAACTTTCGAGATCAACGTTGGCTCCATACCTCCTATCAATGCTGTTGTATTTCGTTTTCTCAGTAACTGGGGTCAAAATGACTATACATGCATCTATCGCGTTCGAGTTCATGGTGAAACAGTAGCATAAACACCGCCCATCGTTTTTCCTTTCGTAGTATGCCGTATATTATGTAGTAGTGTTTTGTTGTTTCAGAATATAATGGTCTTTCGATGTTTTTCATATTATTATGAAGCTCTCTTAATGTTAAATAGAGATTATGGTTGTAAGATCCATAATAGGCTGGCGTACGAAGAAATGATGGCCATTACAAAATGCAAGCATCCTTTCTTTACACATATGCTTGGCTCACTTGCCAACTAGTGCCACTGTATATTCGCGTCGTCTTTATGAAACCATGTAATAAGTAACTTTGTATTGTGCATGATCTGCCATGAATAGTGATCGAGTTGTTCGTAAAGCGGATTCATGGCATAAGCGATATAGTTCATTGTCGAGTTAAAAGGAGCAATCATGCCAACAGGTGATGGAGATGGCACTGAGAAACAGTTGTAATGGTTCATTTTTCTTCGGCTGTATCTCATTGCATTCATATTTCATCTCCAAGAGAGATCGTTTTCAGCTTGCTGATACTTTACTGTGGCATCGACATCAGCATTCAATCAGCTGAAACTGATCTTGCTTACCATGCGTATCACAATGCATTGATGAATGATAATGATCAAGTGCAGCTAGATATATGCAGTAGTATCTAATTATTTTTGCCAGCCATCAGTGTCATACTCTAAAATGAAATTTGCAGTGTACGATATCGAATATTTGGCTTATTATCTTATGGAAATCGTGGAGTAAGAGAAAGAACCTATCCTGATGATACATGGCTTTGTGTATATTACACGCCGTATGAAGCTCAAAAGCTGCATAATAATGCATGTTACACACACAGTCCTTTCCCTGTAAGCTTTGATAATCGTCGCTGCATTAGCATTTTCTTCACCCCCACCCGTTTTGGGTACGTTATAAGCATACTCTAGCGTAGTCGTATTATGACAAACAAAATCATCTTATCTATAATAGTCAGAACAAATCGCTTGCTTTGCACCTTCGTCATCCAATATGCCTTCTACTATAGCGATTAAAGTAATATATATGTATCTTCGATAATGACGCTAATCAACATTTGTTTCTTTATTGTTTCAAACATGTATTCGACACATACATAGGAGGTTTCATATCATTATTTTAATTTTCAGGGGTATGTGCTGCTAACCACCATGGTATGCTTATTTTTATGATTCACAGCAAATTATCAAGGAACATTCGCACACTAGCAGCTGCATGGTTTATTGGATGCATTTGCATGATATGACACAAATGTGTGGAAGCACCTATGCAGTGCTGCTTGGAATGTGCTCATAATATCGGATCGCATATGCACATGCAGTCATGGCTATTATAGTAAGGTGAAAATGGATAATACCACGTTAATCGATGTACATTGAGCATATTGTCATCTCTGGTATACTCGATTACCACAGCAAGTGTGAGATTGCCTTTTAGAGAAGGCAGACCTAAGTCTTAGAGTGCTCTTCAAACGCACCTGAAACTGGATACGGGTGGTATTCATGATTAAACGGCCCCATCCATTATGTTTTTCTCCTGTGGTTTTAAGCATGTATTAAAGCATAACACTTTCTGTGAATTGCATACATTGCAACGAACTCCTTTAGTGTTGTATTATGAGAGCGTTTAGGATTGAGCCATTATCAAGGATTATAAAAGCAAAGAATCTTAAACGATACATGAGCGATATCAACAGCTTCCCTTCCTTCATCAACTCGTATAACAATCAACATGCTCTTCAAAACCACCCATTTCATCGCCTTTGCCGCCATCATGGTGACTACTAGCTTTGCTGTTCCTCTTTTAGGAGTTGATGGAAATCAAGCGGAAAGTCAAGCGGAAAGTCAAGGCCAAGGAGTACAAGGTACTATCAGTGATGCTACCTCCAAAGTGCAAGGTACTGTCGATTGTGCTTTGAGCTGCGCTGATAACGCAGTCCAACCACTTTCTTCTGTGGAATGTATCAAGGCCGGTTGCACTGGACAGCAAGGCGGTAATGCCGGACAGTAGCAGCAGTAATTATATTAATGCTGCCAATGAAGAACTTCGTATATTGTTACACATTTACTTTCTTTCAGCAGTTCACATCAACAGTTGTAGTTTCTTTTATCCCATGTGCTTTACAATGAACATATAAATGTTTAACAAAACTTCTCCGGTGGGCAAATGGGGTGATGTTAAGTGATACACATGATACATGCTACTGTAGATGTAGAAAACAATACTTCTGCCAGCCTTGGATCACGAGGTAGTACCCTCGTGAGATATGAGAAAGGTGCGTCATTATGTCGCTGTCTGAAATGTGCGACAATCATGCATTTTCTTTCAGGAGCAACCTTTGTTTTCTTTTTTTAACTCCCGATAAAAAAACAAAGTACCAACCGAGCATTTGACCAAGATTACTGTATTCAAAGAAGGTCGTCTTGGAATAAGCAATAACCTACAAGGGAAACAATGCTACAATCTCAAACTAGCACCAGTGAACCGATCAGTATCACGAACATAGCTTTCCACACCAAACTAACACTAGCATACCTTTTATATTTCTCTATATTCAGACATCAATGACTCATGGTAGTGCTTAAATGTGATTTATATCAATGATAGGAGCACCCAGTCGTTTGAACAAATGCACAACTCTTCTCAATTTGCCTGAGAAAAATGGCTTATATATCAATTGGATACTAGCCAACAAAGATGCTGCCATGGAATCACCATTTAAAATTACAAGGGTGCCAGGATATGGTTCAAGATAGCGAGACTTCCTCAATCATGACAAAAAACACCTATGCATGAAATGCAGGGACGATCATCATGAAGCTATGGCGGATATGGAAAATACTGGCTTCGTTTACAGGCCATGATCCCACTTTGCTTTTCTTATCTATTCCATTCTCCAGTGCAGTTATAATAAAGCTGAATTCAACAATAACACCAGTAACAAATAACACAAAGACTATGATCAAGACGCAGTGGGTTGATTTTTCTCCAAAAGTGGTGTTGATGATGAAACACAAATTGACATCAGCTGATCACGTGTGTAGTAGTACACCAGTGCATGCAGCTCATCTAGACGACAATTCGTACTGATATCAAGAATACCAGAAGCTTTCATTGCTACATATCGATGTCAACAAAGACCGGATAAAAAGCATGAATGATTCTTCATCAGGTATTTGGGATACCTTTGTCTATTGTAAACCATGCTACAATCTCGCAGCATTACTATCCAACTATCAATATTTTTCACCATTAGCATGTGTCTTACATATGGGGACCATTGCCAACGACGGGTTATGCATTCCGAGTAAACAAATGCCAACCATTCTGTGTCACACGCTAGTTGCCTTTTTGAGCCATTGACCGGAAAGTAAAAAAGGGTGCATTGCATCAGCTCAGCATCTCACACACCTCCTCTCTTCTTTCATTTTCCTCTTTTTTCTTGTACGTAACCGCAGCACATTTCACTCACACATGGATAAGAAAACAGAACTACCACCTCCACCTGTTATCGCTTGGCAGCATACCAATGAGACACATAAGCGATGGACATGGGTGCGTCGCTTTATTGCAGTATTGGTTGTATTGGCTGTAGTGATGCACTGCGCAGCTCCACGTGCTCGTCTTTCACAACTCTGGAAACATACCAACAATAACAACAAGGTGCCAGAGTTGGTGCTTCACACTGGATTCCCAGTACCTGATGCTGTAGTAGGCCAAACAATCCAACCCAAGGGATATTCAGCTGCAATGGCGTTTGCACCTGTCGACACATCCTCATCTTTGACAGTGCAAAAAAAGGAAAGCTGGTGGGACCGTATTTTCTCTTGGCGTCATGTACACTTGGCAACTGTTCAGTTGGCTATCACAAGTCCTGGTCCACTTGAACACGTACGAGCTACCATTTCTATTTGTACATCCACTCATGACGACCTATGGCAATCTATTCCAGATGCTACCAAGTGTATAGCATCCACAATGCGTGGTGTTGATAGCGCAACAGCAGATGCACCTCTTGGCATTATCACTTGGGATCCAGTACAAGAAGAAAAAGATGCTATCGTGCTTAAAAAGAACAAAGTATACTGGCTGGTGGTCGAAGCACCCCCTCATGCTGATACCTTTGAATGGGCACTAGCACAAATCTCTGGTGGCGTTGGTGCTCATCAAGGTGTTGCTTTGGAAACTCCCGAACGTGGATGGCACTTGCAAAATGCAGATGATGACGATACACCTATTCCAAGCGTAATGATATCTGTAGTTGAACATTAGTAGTGGATGCAATTTGCTTTGTGTGAACTAAAGTTAAAGGTCACTATAATGACAACAGAGTAAGCGGAGCAAAATGGATAATCGATCCGATGACATACCAGCATGATATTGCGCATTTACCCACATTCACACGCCCCTTGCATTTTCTGAAGCATCTCATCATCCGATACAGCTACATTCATTCAACGTGATGATTACTGAGAAGTTATTATTGGTGCTGTATCATTTATGTATAGACTTGTTCAAAAGACTTTTGCGTATTAGCTACACTGCTGGTAGTGTGTGTAAGATAGATGCTTGGAGAAATCACCGATTTCATGCTACGTCATTTTATAAGGTCGTGGCACAAATAGAATGGTTCAGTGTCTATAATATGTAAGACATCGTCTATGATTAATTGCCATTCTCAATTCACAAATGGTTGTCTACTTACGCCCATTATGCGTATGTGCTCGCAACGGCCCATCCCAAATACAATCATCTTTGTGTTCTTTGCATCCCTTCTCGTCATCGTTAAATTGATTACATTTGCCGGCATTGATGATAGGAGATCCTATAAGCACCAGTAATAGGATAGTAGCGAATACAGTAGGAGAAAAACGGAAAAGCATCGTAGTGATGAGCTTGATGAACACAGCAAAAACACATGTACAGTATTTGAACTTCTTATATTTGGGTAAATAAAGGCCTTCATCCAATACAGGTATATGGGCGTATGAAATGCGAGATCGGGATCTTTGATATATACTCTTCCCGGTAACTATCAACTTCTAATGCTGTACACTTACAGTAATACTGATACACCCAAGAAGGAGGATGCTGCGCATTTTTCAGGAACGATAAAACTAAGGCACGCACAGGGAAAGAAGGATTGCCCCTTGCTATCAAAGACTGTTGCTATGCCATCAAACGCCTAGGTGAGCTCCAGAACATGTATAAAGTAATCTCTGAATTTCCCCCACAATCAAGTAGGGATCGGCTGCACAATTTCTTTGTCTACCGTGTGGGGTTACAGAAAAGGAGGGCACATAGTTGGAGAAATCTAAGAACGATGTACATCTTTTCCAAAAGGGATAGATTCTTCTATTGTAGTGGTGGGCTTTCCACAAGTCCGCTGAAACAATGATCAAACCCAATGCAGTTGTGAAGATACACCAGCCATATACGTGTATCCACTGGAACCGTGCCAATATCTCATTGATCTAGTAGAGTCGTCATCATTGTGACGCGAATAGCTATCCAGATTTCTGGCACCTTATGTCGCCAGGGGTTATACTATTATTCATAACGTTGTGAATATCTTGTAAACAAGGAAGCATGGTGTGGAGGCGAAAACTAAACCTGCAATGCGTGCGAAACGTAACTGCCTCCTTTGAAAGTGCCTTCCAGATTTTGAAGGCAAAAGGATAGTAACCACTCCTTTTCATTGATCATCATACTGCAGCAATGAAGGCGATTCAAAGAATTTCGATTAAGCAAGGAGATTAGGCACTGCAGCACATCCCTAGTATATGGGACTATATATCTGAAGATAATCACCACATCGCCATTATCCCGCACAAACGCAGTATCACGTGGCTCTTTCTATCAAGCATAGTATAAATATGATTTTGACTTTCACGAAGCAAAACTTGTTTTTGGCACATTGATTGAAGATCATCGATGTTGATCGATTTAAACTGACATCAAAGGGGTATCATCTTGTAGATGTGTAATATAAATGTCAAATCCCATCCAGACACCAATGTAACCTTATCCTCCCCTGAGACACATGCGCCTTGCCATTGAACAGGTGGTGTGACCATATTGATCTCATTCACTTTGCGCATGTACTGTGTAACGTTTTGCGACAAGTGTAAGAAATGATTCGCATGCTGCCAGAAATAAACTTTATTCAGCGATAAAACTTGTCGCAAGCAAAATTTTTATGCATGTTGCTGATCATGGCTCGCAGTATCATTTGTGAACAAAACCATTGAACAGTGAGTATGGATGAATATAGGTAAATGAGCGAGTACGAGCGAGTGGCCAAGAAGATCGTTCACAATTGACTCTCCCTATACACTTATACATCCTCGCTCCGCTTATATCTGCTGTTTCCTTGTTTGTTTCTTGTAAGCTCAGTGGAAATCATGACAGTAACAGTAATGGTATCATTGCGATATGCGTATGGTTGTCACATTTGTGAGAAAATGCTTCCATAGGCTTCGAAATTGAAGCAGCATCTGTTGAAACACGACCGATATAGAATTGCAATCGTATATAAATAATGTGTCATGTTTTTATATGTCATTTAGGATGTATATTTTGAAGAGAACTATCTAAGTGCTACACTCGAATGGGCCGAACTTGTTCGGTCTGATAAAAGGACACAAAAAGCATCCCAAGCCCACAGTGGCCGACCCATCCATAAGAGTGTATAACGTCAACAACTCCTCCTACCACCTCCCACTACTTGCAATACATGATTCCCAATCTAACCAGGTCACCGATGACAGGCTCACTTCCAATGGCTAAGGCAGTAATCCTCAAATGCAAATGATAGGGCCTAGAGAGGGCAGACCACACTGTCGCACATAAATCATGCTGCCAACGATCCTTCACAATAAAGCAAAGCACCATCCCATTCCACCCATAGCAAACAAAGTATTCGCCATATCAGTAGTTGCTGCAATCAAGCGACCTTTCTGGTTGGCGTCAGAGACACATCATGCATCACAAATAGCGTAGGCACAAATAATCCAGG
>PTRB01000243.1:0-34824 GCA_025094155.1 Lichtheimia hyalospora FSU 10163
AAGAGCAACTTCAGAAATGTGCTTGAGGAGTGGCTCATAAGCAGCATCAATATCAGCAGGCAAGAGTTCCTTGAAAGCAGCATTGACCTTGTCTTCCTTCATGGACTTGGACAAGACTTCATAGTCGGCAGTACCAACACGCTTAAGAGTAGCCAAAGCCTTTTGAACGACACCACGGCATTCAGGATCAGCAACAACATCTTGAATCTTTTCCAAAGCAGGCAACAAGAGAGGAAGGAAAGGAGCAGCAACTTCAGGATCATCGACAAGCTTACACATGTTATCGATAATCAAAGCAGATTTACGCTTGATGGGAGTAGCACGTTCAGCCAAACCACGACTCAACAAAGGAACCATGATGGAAAGAGTAGCAGAATCGACTTCTTGGACAAAAGTGGTGGCACCCAACAAGTGAATGGTTTCAGGCACATTCTCAGGCTTGTTGATACAAGCAATGACAGCAGGAATGAAACGCTCGATATCCTTGTTCTCAACGAGACCACAAATGTTACCCATGGTAGTAGTGGCAGCCTTCTTGATATCAGTCTTGGTATCCCACATACAATCAGAGACAACAGGGATCACATCAGGAATGGTGAAGAAGAATTGTTGAGCCTTAACCTTGGTAAGTTCATCAATCAAGGACAAAGCAAGAGCCTTGGTTTGCCACTTGCAAGAGTTGCCGAGACCACCCAACAAGTAAGGAACGACAATAGCAGTAGCATTGGCTTCGACCTTGAGAACCAACTCCTTGGCAGCTTCAGCAGCACCGTTCTTGATAGCAGCTTGCTTTTCAGCTTGAAGTTCCAAAAGAGTAGCAAGGAAAGGCAAAATGTAAGGCTCAGCTTGACCTTCAACAGACTTGTCAGCCAAAGCCTTGATGGCAGCAATGGCAGACAAACGAGCACCAGCATTCTTCTTGTTGCCGAGATCCTTGGCAATGGCATCAACAATGCCAAATTGCTTGAGAGCATGAACACCAGTAGCATTGACGAAAGCAGCAAGCTCTTGAGCAGCAGCTTCACGATCGTCATCGGCAGCACCAGCAAGAGTCTTCAAGAGATCCTTAGCCTTGGCAGCTTCAGACTCACTGGGAGTAGCCAATTTCTTGACTTGAATGTTGACGTTATTTGCAGCAGCAGCAGCGGCAGGCATGGTGTATGATGACAAGAGAAGGGATGGGCAACAAACACACAAGAAGGGGTACGCCCGGAAAGGAGAAAGAAAGGAAGGAACACTACTTTGTGTTGACAAAAATTTTTATTATTCGGGCGGGCACGGTTTCACAGATCACACAACGAATGAGCTTTTCGTCTTTGCTCACTAAATTGGCAAATGCTGTATCATTATCATAGGTCTTGTTCTTTATCCAACCAATCGTTTCTATCAATAAAATTCAATGAGACATTACTGCGGAACTCCATGTGAGCTAAATGCAATCAGTGGTACAAACATTAGCCATATTGTTTATACAAACCTTGCTCCTTATTCATGTACGTGCGTTGCATAGCAATACTCAATCCATTGATTCCGATGACGCAATAAATGATGTGCACACATACTGTGTGACATGTTGATGGTCGGTGTTCCCTGCCAGAAAACTGTACTCTTTCTTGATCCCGTCCTTATGAGTAACATATATATTGTACCTTTCATTATAAATGATATCTATTGAATAAAATGAGCCATGTCATGTCGTTTTACCATGGCATGTTGAAATGTTCAACACGTCATGTTGGTTTAACATCATGCTCTTTTTTTGATTGTTAAAATAGTATTGCTGTTGTGCTTTTATAAATGCAATGAATAACATGCATACGCGTAATCCCAACACGTAAGCCAAATTGGTGGTAACACCATATTGATTATAAATGGTACTCTTTCACTTGCATTCATGTTTCCGTTTCTTGTTTCATTCAACCCATTATCATGTACAGTGGCCATTTTGCCTTTGCAAATGTTATTCGACGATGGTATCCTGATACACCAGCATACAGTATCGTGCTTGGTGTCGTTTGGCTTGATGTGATATTTGCCATTTTATGCCTTTGGGGCATTGAAGGATTTGTAGAGGATCCTAGTGCTGGATTACAAGGTGCAAGTGGTTTCTGCGATTATTCACACAGTCTATTGGGGACCATTGTACTATCAGCGGTGTATGGAGCTATATTTGGCATTCCTGGGATGGTGGCTTCTTTATCTCATTGGGTACAAGACTGGTTGGTGCATAATGACGATTTGATGCTTGATCCTTTCAGCAAAATTCTCGTTGGTGGCACTTCATTCTGGTCGCGGTTTCCAGAGTTGGCATTTTATTTTGAAGCTTTATTCATCGTGGTCTGTGCATGTGCTGCGCCTGATTCACGTAAGCCAGCTACTATCATTGCTAATGCATTTTTGCTTGCTTTGCATATAATGTCACGATTCATGCTTCCCCCTGCCATCGAACGGTTGGTGTCTATTCAAGATGATAGCGCTCGATATTTTGAAACTGGCTTTTATATCCTTGCTTCCATTACTATCCCTATCATTGTCATGTGCGTTATATTAGAGCCCATATCCCCATCAGCTGAAAAGCAGAGAAAAAGAAATTAACCCTTGTGATGCTACAATAATAAGTGTCTCATGATAACCATGGTGATATAAAGTACAATGTGTGTGTCATGGTGCAACAATGACATGTCATGTCTTTATAATAAACATCAACGTTACAAATGAACATTACTACTTGCTATAAATTATCCAAGGATGTATTTAATTTCTCAAGAGCAATAACGGGTTTTATCATGTAAAAGGAACCTAAGCTAAGAAACGCTTGGCTTGGCGTTGTAGTACGTCATGATCTGCAGATGTCTGCATATAAAAAGGTGGTTGTGCCACCCTGTCGTCAGTTATTGTGATCTTCACGCCTTTTCCTTTATCAATTGTGCACCATGGCAAACGTACCTGATTACTACAGTATCCTTGAAGTACCACCAACCGCTACTCAAGAACAAATTCGAGAAGGTGAGAGATTGTCTTGGCATTACTAGAGCATGTTGCTCATGGTTCACTTGTACAAAAGCCTACAAGAAGCAAGCATTACTACATCATCCGGATCGGCTCAAGGACGATGCAAGTTCCGAAGAGCGAAAAGAAGCTACCAAAAAGTTTCAAGTGATAGCCGATGCATATTATATCCTAGGCGATCGAGAACGTCGAGGAATATATGATCGATCGCATCGACGCCACTCGCCTACCCCTGGAGATCCTCACTCTGAAGCCAACCGTGTCTTTGGTGATGTGTTTGAAGAGTTATTACGCGTTGAAGGTATTAGAAACCATGACAACCATGATATGATATATTGATAGATTGTATTCCTTAGTGGAACATCCATCCTATGCATGGCGTATTTTGGGTACTGGTGCGGGTGCCGTCTTGGGTTTCATCATTGGCAACGTTGCTGGAGCAGCATTGGTATGTATATATTCAATAAGGATCATGTGTGCCTATGCATGTTTTAATCATCATCATTGTTATACAGGGTGCGATGGCTGGCAGGACATTAGGAAAAATACGAGATCACAAAGGTAGAGTTGCTTTGATCGTTGACTATCATTGAATGCATCTTGTTGACCTGTTTCATAGGTGTATCTGTTTATACCGCGTTTCAACGACTTTCGGTGCATGAGCGAAGAGATATATTAACCACCCTGCTGACGCGATTCGTGACACAAGGTGCCGCTGGTGTCATGAAATAAGTAGCTTTTATATATACCATACCAACCAGTGAATTCAGGAACCCCTTTATATATGTGTATCAAACATGAGTAATTCCCAATCCATTAAATATGTGTTTATATCTTAAAACAAACACTGCATCCATGTGTACACATAGTTTATAGCAATCAACCATTCTCTGACCTTATGCCGCTTTATATAATAGAATAACTTCATATTCTATACTACCAATATACAGTGTTCAATGTTGATCTTTATTAAGTGTACAGGCTTATGATTTCATAAGGATATTGATATGGCTCTTACTTAATCTAGCACTCTCTTTCATCTGTTTAGTATCTTTATAAGTGTCAACACGTCCTAAACCAGTGACGATCTTATCCCTTGATCCTAAAGCACCGGCTACCAATAAATCTTCTACAAGTTCACGGCTGTTCTTGATACAGTCTGGTACGCTTACGCTTAGATAGCTTGCACCAGTGACACTGAGAGCATGACCATACTGGGATTTGAGAACATGATTCAACTCGCCCATACGATACATGTGACCAACGATATATTGTGGGATACATTTGGCTTGAAGGTGCACCATGGCATACTCTGGCTTTGCATCGATCGATAAATAGGCATGCATGGCTTTGATGGCGTGATTATATGCGTCCTGGGGATCAAGTTGTTCAATAGGTACATGATTGAAAGCATTTGACCATTGATGTCCACCGATCATGACAGTGACTTTGGTATGTCCATTATTTGTATCTTGTCCTGACATTGCATTTGAGTCGAAAACAACGCCCAAGGTACCCGGGACCGGTAATGGAGAATGTGCTTTTGGATAAGGCGTCAAAAAGCCAAAGCCATCATAGTTGAGTTTGACATCAGGGTTGTATGCCAAGTTAACAACGGCAACATCAGCAAAGGGATTATGTTGGAGATGTGGGAGTTTTCCATCCGTAAGCACCTTGTCCAATACATAGGAAGGTAATGCTGAAATGACATGATCCACATGAATATCTTGTTGTGTAGTGGTGATCTACATTTGCAATGCATTTAGATATATGCCACGTTTTTTCATATCATTTGATGTACCTTGGACGTCTTTCCTTCGTTGTTCGTCTTGACTTGCAATACGGGTTCATCAAGGATGATTTCAACATTCGAACATTCTTCAAGTCGTTTTCGAAGTGCATGTGTTATCATCTCGGTACCATTCTTGAAACCGATCACGCTCATATTCTCTAATTCACCAAACCAGTCGGGATCCTCCTTTCGTGCCCTTGCTGCCATTCCACGTTCACGGAAACTCTCGAGATTGACACCACCTTTCAACATGCCTTTGATAATGCTTCCATGGACACGTTCGTTCTCGTATAACATGCGTAATGTTGATTGTGCTGAAAGTGCTTTGACATCACCAGCATAAATGCCATGGACCATAGCGCCTACCAAATCAAGTGCCACGTGATCATTGAACCTTCGTGATACCAAGGAATACAATGACTCATCCTCATCCGATCGATTGGCTTTCTTGAATGGCTCACAAAGAGCAGCACCCAGTACATTTTTGAATATAGGGGGCCGATGAAATAACATGGAACTCATGGAATTAGGTAATGTGTTGATTGAACCATCATAATAGATATATCGATTCTTTGCAGATGGATCCGACTTTGGCACACTTAAAAGGTCATTGGCAAGACCTAGGTCCCTGATCTAGCATGGTAAGCTTCAATGATACTATGTAAAATGTCCATTGTATACAGCTTACCATATCCAGCACGATAGCACCACTAACGCCAACAGGTCTCAAACTACGAGGTCCACCTTCGAAAAGAATGCCATTGTCTTGATCGTGTGCTGCTGGAGAAGGATAAAATCCCGGACCGACACGTTGACTACGCACCCAACCACCAACACGTTTGGACCCTTCGATAAGAACGATCTTGTTGGAAGAAGGTCCAAAACGTGCCAAGTAATATGCTGCTGAAAGACCAGAAATGCCACCACCCAGTACACCAATCGTCGACATTGAAGGCGTTGCGTGAATGAGGAATGCAATGGAAAAGAAAACAAAACAAGCGAGGAAAAAACAGCTGGTTTAATCATATCATACCACATCCGCTGAAGGTGACACAAGGTGACGTTTTGAGCAATCATCATGCAGTATCACCAAGCAACCGTTGTTGTTGAATATCCAAGCACCCATTTATTGATAGAAATGACATCTATATCCTTCTTTGTAGTAGTGTAAAATATGTGGGTCGATAATAAACAACAAGATGTTTCTTTGTTATTAAGATCAAGCCGATCCTGTTGTGCTTTAAATAGACCTGATAGGTGTATCCATGGTGATTCTATCAAATTAGATTGGATGATGTATTAGATGAAGGCTCCACTTGATGATGACGTTTAATGTCATTGAACCACTAACAAGACATGTATGGTTTCAATAAAAGAGTACATTCAATAAGTATGGCTCATATGGTGCAGGGTGTTGAGGATATAATGACAAGGCTCTTTATCAATATACATCGAATAGAAAGTAAAAAATGTGTTCGATTGTCATCCCTAAGGATCTCATTGATCCTTTTTTAATTGGCTGCTTAGTATCCACTTTTGGAATGGATTTTACCCCAACCCCGCTGGTGGAGAGTGAGTGGGTGTGAGAGCGAGAGAGCAAGGATGAGAAAGGGAGGGGGTGGGTAAACGAGTCTACTTTCTTTGCCCTTTCCGATCAGTTGACAAGAACAAGCTCTTTTACTTGCTTCATCATGTCAGATCCTGAAGAATCAACACCTGCTGAACGCACTCCATCCGACACACCAACACAACAGATGAATTCGTCTTCAGTAATTCGCTATTCAAGAGAAACACTACTGTCATTACATGATAGTCCTCTCGTTGCCAAACCACCCGATATGCCTCCATTGTCCACATGGTTTAGGTAGGTCATCTCTTTGTCATGACTGGATACACTTTATGGTTTATATTGTGTTATTACTCTCGAGAAGGGTGCGTTGGATATAAACAACTTATTACTGAATGATAGTGACGACCACGATGCATACATATCAAAGAACATTCTAAATGGATCGCCTGCTTCTACTCGATTGTCAGGTAACGGAGATGTGATAGTAATGTGTACCTATACTCATATTCAATAGGAGTCAATAATACGATAGATAAAAACGTGCTTCTTGCTCCCAACAAGTCCATTTTCTCATCAGCATCATACGACAAACGACAAGAAGATGGTCTCAACAATGGCCGTGGACTGACGACATCACGTTATCGCCCTGTAAGTGAAAAGGAGGATCAATGGCAAGGGTGTGTATATATACTTATTCTATGTGAAAGATGAATGATGATGGCAGGACACGAGATCACAACATGTCCAATAACAAGGATCGATTATTGCGTACTGGTGAAAGGAATTTCATGCGTGGCGATAAGAATGATCGACGTTCAACTCATAACAATAACAACCATCCAATGTCATCCAACAATAACAGAAAACATCATCACTCCCATCAACAGCAACATCATCAGCAACATGATCGTGTCAATGGCAATGATAATTTATCTCGATTACGAAAAGACAGTAAGTATTCATTTTATTCTCTCTCTTTTGTGTGACATTTCTGACATGTGCATTAAAAAAAGATCGACCAACGCGTGGTGCCATTGCATCTGATAATACGACAACATCGACTACAACACGTGGTTCATCGCCATCGGAACGAATTCCTGAGTGGATGGATTACAGCCCTGCGAATACATCAATGAATAAGCAAGACATTCCTATTGCACCACGGCCTGAATCTGGTCTAGATTTGGAAGCATGGAAGCAGGATATGAAACAAAGGGAAGAACAAGATGCGGGAAATGAGACTGTTCTACAATCTAATCCAAGTGCTTCAGGTAATGTAAATTACTACTCTTACAGTATGACATTTATTGACTTTATTATCCATAGCAACAGCATCTTCAGACTTGGAAATGCTTTTGGGAGTTGGTTCATTGAGTCTTCAACAACAACAACAACAACAACTAAAGCCTACCAATGGTGGATCTCCAAGCATGTCATCCAATGGATCTCCTATGGATATTCTGTCAGCGAGTATCTTTGATACAAACACAGCTTCTCCATTATTATCAACAGGACGACGTGAGCGGGGCTCACGCTTTGCCAAGTTTTTTGCTCGACGGGAAGAAACAGCGGCTGCATCAACTCCTGTACAACAATCTGAACCACAAGCACGATCGATTAGTGTGGATGATTTGTTTGGTGGTGGAAATAGAGGAGTATCAAATGGACTTGGTGGAATAGCGATTGGCAATGCAGCACAACCATCAGCATCCGATAGTCCTGGTAACGTGCGTATGTTGTCAGAAGAAGAAGTATTACGTACATTGGGAGCGAAACGAGGTACACCAGATGAGCTTCACAATCACACACCTTCACCACAACAACAATCATCCTCTGCTGATGCTTTGGGTTTCGACAAGGTGCTTCAAATTTTATCACAACCTAAACCTGCAGCTCCAGGACAACAATCCCCAGCTACAACTGTTGCATCGATTGTCGATAGTGAAAGCAATAAGGAATCTCTTAGTGAACTCAAGCCAAATATGGGTAGTGACAGCAATGGTGATCAATCCGCAACAGCTTCACCTTCTTTATCATCTACTGACAAGGCACCATCTCAACAACGTGATGATAATCCAAGTGAAAGCACAAGTCAACAAGCACCTGCAGCAGCCAAACCAAAATTGATGAATAGTCGATTTGCAGGCAATTTGCCAACATCTGTGTTACGACAAATGAGTGCAAGATCTTCAGAAGGACGTTCGCCATCCATTGCATCTAACAAATCAGGAACAGCTCGATCTTCCTTGGGTGCATCTTCACCTGCATTGTCAAATCGATCACCTGCATTACCCAAAAACACATTACCAGAATCATCACCTAATGCAGGTCATCATTCACCTAATGGCATTGCTTATGCTCAAGCAGCTCCTGGTTTTCATCATCATCATCCTCATCGTATGCCACCATCACCAGCCTATCCATTTAGTGCAGGTAGTCCTGTAGGTGCATCAGCAGCAGCTCATCATCCTCATGCACCTCCACCTCCTATGAGTGGTATGCCTGGTGGTAATATGCGCCAACAACAGCCCCCTCGTAGTGATCCAGCATTAGAACAGCTCTTCCAATATGACAATGCAGCAGGTAGTCGTGGTGCAAGTGGACCTATGAATCCAATGATACCTCCACAACTTTCGTATGCTCAACAACAAGGCATGGATCACCAATTTATTCCTCCACCACAACATCACATGATGCAGCATCCCATGCCACCCCATCATATGCCACCTAATCCAATGCTACCACCTCATCATCTCCCACCTCATCTTCAAGGTCAGTTGCCTCCACATCATCAATTTATGCAACGCGACATGATGACACCTCCTACTGGTGCACTTGGTAATATGCCACCTCCCCACATGATGGCGAATGGTAAGTTTATATACTATCCAATATGCTATTGAATACTCATGAATCATTTCTAGGTAATGCAGGTCTTCCACCCCACTTGTTCACCAAGAGTCCTGGAGGAGGAGGAGGATGGGATCGTCATTGAATAGGATAGTGTTCACTTTGGATTTTATCATGAAAAGAACAACAAAGGATACTATGACAATGGCTCAAATGCAACAGTACAAATTTTGGATCCAGTGTGACCACCAAAGGAAAATGTAGGGTACTTTACATGGGAATGGTATTTAAAGACTAGGGGACATTGGTTGTTAGTAGAGAAAGAAAGAAAGATCATCGTCATCACTTACAGGGTTTAAATCGGTTAATTAACTCATCCATTGTCCAATTGCAACTGGTGATAAGGAAGTATTTCGTGGTAATCTTACTGACAGCCTTGATATATCGTTCTCTTGGACCATCTTGACCATTGGCATCCGCTGCTTCTTGTTCAGGATTCAATGAGATTGCATCATAGGTACCCTTATCAAGTACCACATCAAAGGAATGTGTATCAGCCCAAGATCCAGGTTCATTGGATAATAAATCCACGACTTGATATTGAATGTGATTGCGACCTTGTTCCTTGGCAACTGATTTGGCCAAAGTGATAGCATGCTCCGAGTAATCAATGCCTGTCAGCTGCTGATACCCTTCATTGGATAACTCCAGCAGCAAATGACCGTTGCCACAACCAAGATCGACCATGCTTGTCTCCCCGCTTTCTGCGTTTTCAGTCACCCATTCCACCATCCGTTCTACACTTTCTTCACCAAACCTACACATGGATGAGTCACTAGGAGATGGATATGAAATAGAATGTCACTTACCATACTTCGCCAATATCACCAAACTCGTTAAAGTTGGTGTTTTCACGATCGTATAACGAGTCCCAACTATCATGCAAGACAAGGTGAATGAGTGAATGCCATGGTACTTGTCATCAAGTCACTTACTATTCTTTGGTGCCTAGTTTTGACGATTCGAAATCTTGAGAAGGGTCCATGTCTGGAAAAGGCAGTTGCTGTCGTCGAAAGCATGAAACAATGAGCACATGATATGCATTGGATATGTTTGGTGGCTTGTTGACATTTCCAGGTGGTTGGTGTGTGTGTGTATCCAGGTCTCCGTTTCCGTTCCTCTCTTGATAAACACAAGTCAACCCAAATGCTGAGGATCGCCGCACGACAGGGTCTCAACAGGTAAACTAAAACAAACAATAGCAATGCATTCATAAAGAGACTCATTGTATTATACTAGTGTCAATGGCATGCGTATGGGCATGGTAAATGTTTATATGATATATGCACCTGTCATGTGGAAATACTGACGACACAGGAACCATAGCGCTCGACAATGTACAAAAACACCACTGCCAGTTCTCGGTTTAGTATCCAACAGCAACCAGGTGTACTCGTCAGCCAACGCTTGGGAGCAGCAGCATTTGTACGCAGCTACACCACCACCGATGCTACTGGAGACGCAGCAGCAGCAGCAGTTACCACTCCTACTACTACTACTACTACAGCAACATCTGTATCCGATGCTGTTAGCCAAGCTGTATCACCAGAGACTTTGAGTGAAGCAGCTGCCAAGATTGGTGATTTCAAGGCAATGGGTCTATGCAACTTTACTCCTGTGGGTGGATTAGAAGCCATGTTGGAAGCTTTGCATGTATATGGTGGATTACCATGGTGGGGTACTATTGCCACGGCAACAGTGTTGGTGCGTTTGGCTTTACTTCCATTGATGATCAAGATTCAACGCAACAATGCAAAGATGATGAACTTGAACCCCGAAGTGTCTCGACTTATGAGCAATCTCAAAACTGCACAACAAGATGGTGATTCAGTAGCTGTTGGCAAATACACCAATGAAATGCAAGGTCTTTTCAAGAAACATGGTTGTCATCCTATGAAGTCTCTTGGTTTGCCTATCATTCAAATGCCAGTGATGGTTTCTTTCTTTTTGGCATTGCGTGCCATGGCCGAGTTGCCAGTTCCTGGAATGACTACAGGTGGTCTTGGATGGTTCACTGATCTCACTGCTCAAGATCCTTATTATATTCTCCCTGCTGTCAGTGCTGCAGGTGTCATGGCAGTGCTTGAAGCCGGTACTGAAGTCGGTGCTGCTAATCCCCAAAGCCGTGGCATGAAGAACTTTTTCAGAGTCATGGCTGTTGCTATGGTACCATTCACTTATTGGATGCCTAGTGTAAGTGATCATATTGTGTGTGACAATGGATTCAGTTGGATTAACATGGTCTTGTCATAGTCGGTGTTTGTATACTGGATTACTTCGAATGCC
Organism: Lichtheimia hyalospora FSU 10163; assembly: GCA_025094155.1. NCBI lineage: Eukaryota > Fungi > Mucoromycota > Mucoromycetes > Mucorales > Lichtheimiaceae > Lichtheimia > Lichtheimia hyalospora. The sequence goes on from PTRB01000243.1 coordinate 11,568, forward strand.
GTATCCATTGCACAGATCCTTACCTTAAAGAACCCAGCTGTACGTAAAGCACTCGATATTCCCAAGCTTGTCAAGCCCGCTGCTGAATTGCAAAAGAATCAAAAGGGTTTCTGGGAAAACTTCAAGGAACAAACCAAGCATCATGAAAAACTGGAAAAGGAACGCGCATTGCGTGAACGTCAACGTGCTGCTGTCATGGCTCGACGTGCTGCCAAGAGAAGATTCTAAAGCACACATGGCATTTTTTTGTAATTATTACTTTTCCCTCTTTCACGCATATTCACAACATACATCCATCTTCAATCAACCATGTATTTCCTCCACCTCTCTCAACAGCTCTCTTGTTTTATCCATTGGAACCAAAATTACAATATAGACATGCTTTTGTTATGCTGTGCATCATACATTGATTTCTTAGATCTAGACTTAAAACGACACTGTGTATGTGTTTGGAGATAATGTCATTTGACAATAACAATGAATGAAAAGTGGGAAGATGGCACAAATGTTGCTTAGAATGTATCCATCATTCAGAGTGTTCAACACTTCCACATAGCAAATGCTCTATTCTTGGTTCATTCATGGTCCCAACGTTTTAATTGACAATGATTTATTATTCTTGGTTCATTCATAAGCTCAACTTACCATTTGAAAATGAGTTATTATATTGGGTTTATTATGAGCTCAACGTATCATTTGATAGTGATTCATTATTCGTGGTTCATTCAAGAGCTCAATCTATCATTTGACAATGATTCATTATTCTTGTTCATTCATCGAAGCCGTTATGTCTTTCCCATGGGGAGTAGAGTGGCGGTACCCTAAGCCAAAGTCATCACATCCTGACAGCAATGGCATCCCTCCTTCTAATCGAAATGTGCTTATGGTAGCAGCAGGTGATAGATGGCTATAGAAAATTCTGTGATAGCAATATGGTCTATGATTTATTTCATATCATCAACATGTTCTACTTTAGAATCTATTCTCGAGGAGTGGGAAGCATCATACCCTGGATTGAAACGAGTATCAGCGAGTGATATCAAGTACAGAGGATGCAAAGAGGGATTCTAAAGATTCCAACTTGTCCGTGGTTTGCAACCGTAATTATTTGAACATATAAGCAAGACTGCGATCCAAGGTAAACTCGCGACCAAACAGTGTTTAAGAAGGAAAGAGTAAGTAAAAGAGAAGATCCCCATCAGTATCATTCACTATATTCAAATACAGGAACTGAAGCAAGGTCAAGATAGAGTCAGTTCCTTCTAATCGCTCTTTGCAACTCCACTACAGCGTGCGACATATACATTGGCAAAAGAAATGAAATTATAGTTGTGCATACCAATGACGCTGGAAGGGTCCTGATCAGACTTTACTTAGTGAAGAGCAAAAGCACTACACTGTTTCATGCTTCTTCGGCTTTTATTTCCTTCCAGAAGAGTACCAAGCTCTACCACCAGCAGAAAATGCATTGATTGCTGTTGGCAATATGGATCCAGGATACGAACGATAAGGCGAGCGCTCAGTTGCATTGATCGAATTGATGTATATCACGTGGATGAAAAACACAGTCAAAAACTGATATGGCTATCATGTACAAGGATGGAATCAAAGCGAACAAGAATCGCACTTGGATGGCATGACATCAACAGTGCATATGCAGTGCTGACTACAGATGTTGATCCCGATACTGTTGCAATCCAGTCAGTCCACCTCATTACAATATCCGCATGTGTGATCGGTATCTTTGCATATTGTTCCAAAGCAACAGATTCTCCAATCCATCAAATGATGCTGCATTGCCAGTATACGAAGATGATTGGTCTTTGTGTATCCATCTATATTTGTGTGCTTCCCCGCGTTTGATCTTTGATATCAATTTACACTTGCATTTGCTCTCTGTATATCCATGTAGTAAAATTGCTTCCTTCCATTACACTTGCTTTCTCCCCAAACCTATTTCATTATCAATCTTGCATACGCAAAAATTAAAGACATTAAAACTCAACGATATAGTCATGGCAATCTGACTTTGTGATCTAAACTATCGAGTACACGTAGCCTTTACATTAGCATACGATTTTCTTCATAAACATTTATCTTTGAAAGGATAATCCCAATTGAATACATTTATTTACGTGAAAGAGTTTCCAAGCAATAAAACCTAGATTTCGTACCAGGTAATGTCGCCAACACCTAGTGTCAATGATAGACAAAATAAGTTAGTGCCTTAATACAACTTTAAACTGGGACTCTTGCATACCAATATCGAAATCACCAATGACCTTCTTGAAAACCTTTGGTGTGAGATCCTATAAATACGGCCGAGAATAGTAATGGAATGGATGAATTAGGGAAAAAGGATAAGCCAAAGATGCATGAATTAGAATACTCACCAAGTCGCCTTGAGAACAGCCGGGACAAGCATCATTCACGGTAACCTTGGTAGAACCGTTTGGACCCTACAACATGAATTTCGTTAATAACATTGACTCTGTGTTTTCAACGAGTATTAAATACAAACTTTCAACATAAGCTTCTTTCCACACCACTTGGACTTTTGGTTCATGTTTCCGTATTGGTTGGCGTTCATGGCGACGATCATTGATTCACTGTCTTCCTTGGGACCACAGGCACCATAGATACCGCCTTCCTTCTCAGGGACAAACCTATGTATCGAAATAATTGTTAGATTCTAACTGATTGAATACTCGAAGGAATGCTGTAAAAAATCGTTACCAAGTTCCAGTTCCATGGTATTTCTTTGCACGCTTTTCAATGGGAGCTGCTGTCACCGATAAGATGACAAGGCACATCAAAAGAATGTAAGTCTTGAGCATTTTAGCTGAATGAAAGGAAAGGGTTGGGTGTTGTAAAAAAGAATGTGTGTGTATGCGAAAGCGAAAGAGAGAAAAGAGGAAAAAGATTGGTGAAGTTTGAACCAAAGTCAAATAGAAATAAAGGGAAAGGGGGGAATACAAGGTGGTTCTAACCTACAGTAGCATGGCTTGAATTAAATATTGTATGCAATTCGAAGCGAAGCGACAAGGCATCAAGGGGGGAGGAATGCGTGTGTTGGTCGATATGGCCTGGTCATGCTGGCGGACCTATCAACATCTTCCAATCCCAAGTCTTTGCTGCTCATGCTCACGCTCAATGTGTGGTACAAGATAAATTGGCTCAGTTTAGTCCGATAGTTTTCAACCAAGCAAATCGTGTTACCGACTTGCGAAAAAGATGCAGGTTCCAATTACGGTGTGTGTGCATTTTTTTGCACCGCCGCACCATGTCTGATATGGTCATCCATTCATATATTCATCTATGTGAGTGTGCAGTACAATGGAAATGTGCTGACAATGTTAGAGTGTACTAGAATAGTTATATACCCCCTGTTTGCAATGTACATGTGGGTTATATGTTGAGAGGGGAACGTGCACAACGTGGCAGATCCTAGAGTATGGGGTGGCAACAGCACCTTAAAAAGTATACCATCTCGCCATATTGTTTCCTCAAACGAGCCCTTATTGCCTAAAAATGGGTCAATAATTTTGACAGCCAGTTTGGGAGGACAAGAGGATCCGCTTTGTGCTCCATTGAACAAAGCACATGAAATAAAAGGATCGACGTGCCTATGCGGAAGGTCAAAAGATGTAATGTATGGCATGAACCACGTTATATTCAAGACCTGCATATGTGGGGGTTACAAATCAAGAGTATACAGGTTCACTACAAGTGTGTGTGTACCGGGTGCTGAACAATTTGCCCCTACTCTCTGTTTTATTATATTTTAGCGCGCTTTTGCCAAGTGGCTGTGCAACAGACGACCAAAAAATGGGCTTTTATGGGGTGGATTCAATATCAACACATCTTGTTGATAAACAGATTCGTTACCGGTGAGGAGTGTAGAAACCCGGTACTTTTCCATCAAACCATCTTTTTTATATTAGGCTTATACAATACAGATTCTTTATTAACTTCATGGTCCAGAACTATAGATGAGTCAATCAAATGTGGCTAAAATTAACAGCCATGGGGTTGCTGAAGCTGTACGTATTCCGTTGTTATGGAAACATCACTTTATTCGCAAACCAAGCATACTAGCTACTTTTTTGATAATATCCACTGCATCGGAAAACGAAAGGAAGGGGCTGTATTATGAAGATCAATCAGCGACCTAGCCACAGTGCGAAACAACTTGCATTTACCTAATCTAACAATAGCTTTTCTTGCTGCACCTGTTCACCGCGGACCACAGTATTGGATCATTAGCTCATTGCATTGCTGTCATTAAGATTCGGATGGAATGTTCTTGGATGACCAATGATAATAATGTAAAGCTGTTGTATCGAAATATCTGGAAACCAAAAGATATCAGTTTTATCTTTGAAACGACAAATTACTGCAAAAGCACTGACCACTTGGAAAATGTTGGATGCTGCAATGTTGTTGGATGTGTTTAACGTGTGCATCACTTTTGAGTTGAATGACCTTGATATATGATTGGTGGATTAAAAAGTGTAGCCATAGAAATCTGCATTGCTGCGTCACTCTTGCTCGACCACTTTTCTTTTATCCCAACCATGGCTGATTCAGCAGCAACAGATCCTTCATTGATGAATTCGGCAACGGACAAGGTGCCCTTTTTCAAGAAACGTTCCACCAAAAAGAATCTTCGTAAACGAAAAGCCGACACTTTATCCACTCGATCACAAAGCGATGACGACGATGACGATGACGACGAGTTGACTTCCCAAGTGGTAACCAAGAATCGTAAACACACAGCAACTCCATTTGTGCAGAGTACACGGCGCGGCAGAAAGAGGCGGGAACATGGTGTCAATGACGACGATGAAGAGGAACAAGACGACTTTGTCGAAAAGATTGGTGTACAATATGCAGCTGATCGGTCTGCAAGGATGCAAAAGAGTGATGCCACACGTTATTCTACCGAATGGGAGCTCGAGAATGAAGAATTGGCTAAACGAAAACAAGCTGGTCCACAAGCCAAGAAGGCAACCAACTCAAAGATGCAAGTGGGTCCTCAACGTGCACCTGCAAACATTCGAGTAACGGCACGATTTGATTATCAACCTGATGTGTGCAAGGATTATAAAGGTAAGAGGAAAAACATAGAGTGGATGATAAGGTTTACCCATGCATTTTTTCTATGCAGAAACGGGATTCTGTGGTTATGGTGATTCATGTATCTTTTTACACGATCGTGGTGATTACAAGACTGGATGGCAACTAGAAAAGGAATGGGAGGAAGCCATGCGTAACAAGACACGTTTTGGCAGTACGGATCCAAACAAGTATGCTGTGAGTGACGATGATGATTCGGATGAGGAATTACCATTTGCCTGCTTGATTTGTCGTGAAGAATTCAAGAACCCAGTCGTAACCAAGTGCAACCATTACTTTTGCGAACAATGTGCCATCAACAATCACAAAAAATCACCAAAATGTTATGCTTGTGGTGCTTCCACCGGTGGCGTATTTGACACTGCCAAGAAGATGCTTGAGAAACTCAAACAAAAGAAGGAAAGGATTGCTGAAAACAGCAGTGATGTCGAGCAGCAACCAGAGGATGACAATAATGATTTCACTATCGAAGGTCTAGAGGAGCGTCCGGTTAGCAGTGATGATGATAATGATAGCGATTAGGACAGTTTATAGAAAAAAGCCATATACCAAACGATTTGATTCATAATATATAATGTTCTTCATCCAATTTATTGCTTGTATAATATTAGCATCACCGTGATGCACTTTTCGAAATGACAATCAATCCAATGTCCACTCATAATATCAACGACTTGCCGCGGAACTGGGTCGAATCACTTAGCGGTGTAAAAGAACTGCGATCCATTATGCGTGCGACTTTGCCATATCAGCACATCGTGTAACCCAACCATTGTAAAGTAGAGTTTATCAAATGTATTGGTGCTTTGTAATTATTTGGAGCATTCAACATAATCAGGTTTGGCATTCGGGATAACTTTTACGATTGCATTCATAAAAGTAGGATTGGTAGTAGTAGGATAGGTGGCATTACGCTAGTAATAATCAATAAATTTCTTACCATGAAAGCATTCGCTGCACAGTGAATGAGATGCAATAGCATGTTTTGAATGATCATGCCATTCTTTGTCACATGAACAATCATAGCATCTTGGAGCACAAAGGCTTTTTCACATGCAGTATTGTGTGCTCGTAACATCAATAATAACGTTGATATACATGATCCCGTAGGATGGTTCCTCTCCATGTTACAGCGATCCATGACAATGGACCCATTACAAAGATAAGGATCTTCGATTTTCTCTTGCCGTGTGAATTGTTACACCACCCATGATGAAACAAGGATTGATAGCAATGATATGATGGTACGAACATATCATTGCCAGATGATTTCTCTTTATTGAACGGCGTTATTACCGTCAAGCTGTTTGGTGTAAAGCTGTCATTTTAGATGACATATCACTGCACAAATTTGTATTCTGCAGAAATGCTATTGGTAGCACATGTGGTAGAAATGATATGATCATGATGATGGATCGTTGTAACCGAAATCCATGGAAAATTAGGAAGGACAAGCTGTCGATTAGCAAAACACACGTACAAACGGGATTTGCACATGAAGATCATTTTGTGAAACCTTGTAACCTTGTGCAAGTTTTCCCGCTTCCCATTGTTGTGAGTCAGAAATGCACTGGGTATCAATGCAACATGCATCTCAACAAGCAGTATTGATAAACCACTTACGCTGCATATGCAAAGTGGATAATAGTATGCTATTCTGCCGAAATCTTGTAGCCAATCAGCAATAACACCACATTACCGTAACAGCAGAATATGATATGTGAGCGACTTATCTGCAAGTTGAAACTGTGAATTGATAAACGATATGTTGCATAATTGAATTATGCGTGTCATGCAGATGATGCGCACGACCCATGGTAATTTGACAAATAGTAGACAAGCTTGTTCAGGCACGCGACATGAAAAATGCAGTCTTGACCAAACAGCGTTGGTCTTAGTTCCGTGCGCATCTCGCATCACTTTAGCCACACCCGATTTACGCTTTCAAAACATGGCAACAATTCCCACTTTTGTGGTGTCCCACTTATGATACACATGTCCCGTTCAACCTTGTAGATCCTTTTCACCATTGTCCCATTCAATCATGTCATGTATAGCTATTTTGTGAGACACCACCCCAATTATTATATCCCAATCGGGTGATCGCAAGAGGAAAAAGGCAAGTTTTTTTCAACTTGTTACCAACTCAACGTGATCATTTCTCTCATCCATACATGGCACAAATAACCAGAACTACATTAGTTTGTCGGCAACAAGATGAGAACAAAATGTACGTGGGAGGAGGAGCGATCGGGATTCATAAAACACGCGGATGCACACGTCATCCCCCTAATATACGGAGAACAACACATGGGCGTCATTGTCAGCTCTTGGCAGCAGCTGAGGAGGAGTATAGCATACAAGTTTTTATTCTCATGGGAAAGGAGATAATATGTGCTGATTCATTTTTATACCTTTGGCAATATGTTGTGATACCCTCCCTCCCTTTTACAGGTTTTCGTGGTGGTGGCGAGAGGCTTGGCAGCGGTAGATTGATGGATATAGGCAATCCATACATGTATAATAATGGCTGAGCATCAGTGCCACACCATGCAATGCATGTATTTGTGGGTCAGTTATTAAGTTTCATTGAGCTATACTGAAAGTAGGCAATGATTGGGATCGACAAAGTACCTGAAAAGGTGGCGGACAATGTGTGTTAGAGTGTGTGAGAAGACAAAGGAATATATTAAATCAGTTGGTAACACAGCGCCAGAAAACAAGATTCGAGTGTTTCTGATGTGGATCATTTACTGTTTTTGAAAGTGGGATCTGCGGGTGCAGATCGTGGTCATGAAATATGGTTGGCTGAATCGTTTATTGCGTGTGTACCCAGGTCCAACCTTAAAACCCAATTTTCGTGCTCCACACACGACATAAAACTGACCTTGCCCAATTCTGTCTTTTTCTTTTTTTTCCCAAACGCTTTACAGCCCCTTTTTCTCTTTCTTCTTTGCTACCTTTTTGTGTCTATCGCGTTTATGGCTTCATCATCTGCATCATTTACTACTTCTGCTGTGGCTCCTACCACCCATCATCCACAACAACCATCACAACAACAACAACGACAGCATTATGTCACCGCGACTAATCCTTCAGCAGCAGCTGTTGCTGCTGCTGCTGCTGCTAATCACCATCATCCACAACATGCCGCTGCTGCATTCTATCCTACAACATACGATCCCTATACTGTAGCAGCTGCTTCTGATTTATATTCTCCATTTCATACAGCAAAGCATCATCAAGCTCCTCCTCAACAACAACAGCCACTCTATATGGACCATATGCAGTTCCATCCACCACCTAACAATGCTACTGGTTCTGGTGTCCCATCTCCTAATGCTACTTCACAGCAACATGATGCTGCCGCTGCTGCTGCAGCAGCAGCAGCTGCAGCAGCTTCTGATCTTTCAGGTGGACCATCTTTACCTCCATTGTCGCAACTTTTACCTTCTGACAAGAAACAACAACGTCAACAACATGGTCATTTACCTACAAGTAGTACAGTGGTTAGCTCAAGTTTGGCTGCACCAACAATTCCCATTTCATCGCAAAGTAGTAGCAGTAATGGCAGAAGCAACAGTATGATCTATCCACCATCAGCTGACTATACTGAAAGTGGTCGATATGTGTTGCAAAATGATGTTGTAGGTGCTGCTGGTTATGCACATCATCATCATTATCCAGCTACTGCTCCTGTTGTACCATCTTCCACTATGGATCCATATGCAGCAGCAGCAGCAGCAGCAGCTTCTGTTTCTGGTTATCCACCACAACCACCCCATGCTCGATCTGGTCCTACATTACCATCACCGCCACCATCGGTAGTTGACAGTGTATCACCTCGTCATCATCAACAATTCCAACATCACCAGCCACAACAAAAGGTGTTTGCATTTGTATCGCTTCCTGGTATTAACCAAAAGAAGCGACCACGCCGAAAGTATCACGAGATTGAACGACTTTATCATTGTAACTTTCCTGGATGCAACAAGGTTTGTACACCCCTTATAATACATTGACGATAATACTCACTCGCATATTGTTAATTAGGCTTATGGAACATTGAATCACTTGAATGCACACGTGTGTATGCAACAACATGTAAGTATACTAGCACGCATGACTTGCTGTATCTGGTATAGTTGACATGTCAAAAATTTTAGGGACCCAAACGCCATCCATCCGAATTTAAGGAATTAAGAAAACAATGGCGTAAACAAAAGCGTGAGCAACAGGCTGCAAACAAGGCAGCAGCAACAACAACAGGATCGATATCGTCATCACCATCCACTACCACATCCACACCTGCAACAGCAGCAGTATCCGATAACACTCTTTCTCCCAACTCTGCACCAATGGCTGCACCTTTGACAATGCCATCTAATCCTGCATTATTGCATCACCATCAACCAACAGCAGCAGCACCTTCGATCATATCGCATCATCAGCAACAGGCTTTGCTCCCACCCAGTAATACACCTTATCATGAACTTGCTGGTACACTTTATTGATGATTTACTTTTCACCCCATGCACACTTTATTCTATATATATATATCCATCACTCAGACACACACACACACACACACATTGACACAACTATGCTTCACATCATTTTCTTATCTCCCAACAATCATGTACATATATCCCCAAGGTTTCTTTCATTGTATCCCCCATCCCATTAGTATTATTTGTATTAGGAACAAATGATCCATTACGTTATGCCGGCCACACACACGCACACACACACTTTGCTTTTTTTTATGATGATGATGATTTGTTGTGCCATCGGAGCAAGAATAAAACGATAGGTATCTACTTTGATTTTTTTTTCATTTGGGGGAAAAGGATGGTCTGTGCAACAAAAAGCGAGATAATTTCTTTGTTATTCTATAACGAAAAAGGTTGTGCTTGGGGGAAAGGGAATAAAAAAGGGGCAGGACAACAAAGGTGAGAAGTGTTTTGATGGGTCAAGATCGCCCCAAGCTGAGGGCTACGGTTGGGGTAGTGAGCAACCCAGACTTAATTTTTGGGTAAAGAACATGGCCCATCAAAAGAGTAAAACCAATAGCGGACGCCAATATTGATCGGTTTCTTTTCTCTTTCACCACAACACTTTCTTTCTCTTTCTCTTTCTCTCTCTTTCGGTTTCACCTTTTGGCAAAACATAATACACACACATTGAATATGGTCGACCATAAGAGCTTGCCAAGTCACTTTTTAGGTAAGCAATGACAGTTATACAAAAGTGGACAAGCACAAGTCTCTGACATTTAAATAGGAGGCAACTCGCTGGACCAAGCTCCCGAAGGAGCCGTAAGAGATTATGTCAAAGCTCATCAAGGCCATACTGTCATTAGCAAGGTCTTGATTGCCAACAATGGCATGGCTGCCATGAAAGAGATTCGATCCGTACGCAAGTGGGCATATGAGACGTTTGGCAATGAGCGTGCCATTGAGTTTACTGTCATGGCAACACCCGAAGATTTGGCTGGCAATGGAGAATATATTCGTATGGCTGATAACTATGTCGAAGTTCCTGGTGGTACCAACAACAACAACTATGCCAATGTGGAGCTTATTGTGGATGTTGCTGAGCGTAGCGGGGTACATGCAGTATGGGCTGGATGGTAAGTGCGAATGCTTGATTGTGTGACATGTCAAATTTTTTTCTTTAACACAAATCTAAAGGGGACATGCATCCGAGAATCCAAAGCTACCGGAAATGCTTGCGCAAAGCAAGAACAAGTGTGTATTTATTGGTCCACCAGCATCAGCTATGCGATCTTTGGGTGATAAGATTTCTTCTACTATTGTTGCACAACATGCCGATGTCCCAACCATGAGCTGGAGCGGTGATGGTATCAGTCAAGTTGCACAAACCGAAGAAGGTCATGTTCTAGTCGAGGACAACGTGTATTTGGATGCATGTGTAAGAACTGCAGAAGAAGGTCTTGCTTCAGCCGAAAAGATTGGATTCCCTGTCATGATTAAAGCATCCGAAGGTGGTGGTGGCAAGGGTATTCGTAAGGTGGAAGATGCTGCCAGTTTCAAGCAAGCTTTCCATCAAGTCCAAGGTGAAATTCCTGGTTCTCCTATTTTCATCATGAAGCTCGCTGGCAATGCTCGTCATTTGGAAGTTCAACTTTTAGCTGATCAATATGGCAATGCTATCAGTTTATTTGGTCGTGATTGTTCAGTACAACGTCGTCATCAAAAGATCATTGAAGAAGCACCAGTCACTATTGCCAAGCCTGATGTATTTGAACAAATGGAAAAAGCAGCTGTACGACTTGGCAAGCTTGTGGGATATGTATCAGCTGGTACCGTGGAATATTTGTACAGCCATCAAGATGAACGTTTCTATTTCTTGGAGTTGAACCCCAGATTGCAAGTCGAGCATCCTACTACTGAAATGGTCTCTGGTGTCAATTTACCTGCTGCTCAGTTGCAAATTGCTATGGGTATCCCTCTTCATCGTATTCGTGATATTCGTGTACTTTATGGTGTTCAACCCAACAGTGCTTCTACTATTGATTTCGACTTTGCCAATCCTACATCATTTGAAGTCTTGCGTCGTCCTACACCCAAGGGTCATGTTATCGCTGTTCGTATCACTGCAGAGAATCCTGATGCTGGATTTAAGCCATCTTCCGGTATGATGCAGGAATTGAATTTCCGTTCCAGTACCAATGTGTGGGGTTATTTCTCTGTTGCATCTGCTGGTGGTCTTCACGAATTTGCTGATTCACAGTTTGGTCACATCTTTGCCTATGGAGAGAACCGTCAACAAGCTCGCAAGAACATGGTTATGGCATTGAAGGAAATTTCAATTCGTGCTGCTTTCCGTACTACTGTCGAATACATTATTCGTTTGCTTGAAACTCCAGACTTTGAAGAAAACACCATCAACACTGGTTGGCTTGATATGCTTATTTCCAAGAAGCTTACTGCTGAAAGACCTGATCCAATGCTTGCAGTGTTTTGTGGTGCTGTCACTAAGGCACATTCTCAATCTGTCGATTGTCGTCAACTCTACAAGCAAAGTCTTGAACGTGGTCAAGTCCCCAGTCGTGATATGCTCAAGACCGTATTTACTGTTGACTTTATTTATGAAGATCAACGTTTCAATTTCACTGTCACTCAATCATCACCTAGCATCTACACTTTATATTTGAATGGCACAAAGACCCAAGTTGGTGTTCGCGATCTCACTGATGGTGGTTTGCTTGTATCGCTTGGTGGCAAGTCTCATACAACCTACTCTCGTGAAGAAGTTCAAGCAACTCGCCTTATGATTGATGGCAAGACTTGCTTGCTTGAAAAAGAATCTGATCCTACTCAGTTACGCTCGCCCTCGCCTGGTAAGCTTGTTAGCTTGCTGTTGGAAAATGGACAACATGTCAAGGCTGGTCAAGCGTATGCTGAGATTGAGGTAAGAATAAAGGGAAAAAGGATAATGAAAACAGTGATTGACATGTATTTAATAGGTCATGAAAATGTACATGCCATTGCTCGCTCAAGAAGATGGTTGTGTTCAATTCATCAAGCAAGTGGGTGCTACTCTTGAAGCTGGTGATATCATTGGTATCTTGTCACTTGATGATCCTTCGCGTGTTAAGCAATTCTTGCCCTTCACTGGTACCATTCCTACTTTTGGTCCTCCTCATTTCACTGGTGACAAGCCTGTACAACGTTTTCAAGCTACCAAGGGAACTCTCGAGTACATTCTTCAGGGTTATGACAATCAAGCTCTTGTTCAAACTGCTATCAAGGACCTTACTGATGTGTTGCGTGATCCCAAGTTGCCTTATTCTGAAACTGCTGCTCTCATGTCATCCATGTCAGGTCGTATTCCTGCCAAGCTTGAATCCAGCTTACAAGATTGTCTTGATGCAAACAAGAATGAATTCCCTGCCACCAAGTTGTTGGATGCTATTGAAGCTTATGTTCGTGAGCACGTGAATACTCAAGCTGAAGCAACTGCTGTCAAGACCCAAACTGCTCCATTGAGCGCTATCTTTGAGCGTTATGTCAAGGGACTTGCATACCATGAGTACATGGTCTATGTTGGCTTGATGGAACAATACTGTGATGTTGAAATCTTATTCAGTGGCCAAAACCGATATGAAGAAGTTATCTTGTCTTTGCGTGACCAAAACAAGGATGATCTTGAAAAGGTGCTTGCTATCATCTTGTCACATGCCAAGGTCTCTAGCAAGAACAATTTGGTGCTTATCCTTTTGGATCTCATTGCTCCCCATGTTGGTACCAGTGGTCTTGACAAGTTGTTCACTCCTATGCTCAAGCGTCTTTCGGAAATTGATAGCCGTGCTTCTCAAAAGGTTGCACTCAAGGCTCGTGAATTGTTGATCTTGTGTCAATTGCCATCCTATGAAGAACGTCATAGCCAAATGCTTCATATTCTCGAGCGCTCGGTTACTGAGAATGTATATGGTGGTGGTGTTGAACGTCGTCCTCCCAACTATGAAGCTTTCAAGGATCTTATCAACACCAATTTCAATGTGTTTGATGTGTTGCCCAACTTTTTCTATCACAGTGATCCATATGTTGCCTTGGCTGCTCTTGAAGTTTATGCTCGTCGTTCTTATCATGCTTACAAGATCTTGGATGTTGCCTACAACTTGCAACACGAGCCTTATGTCATTGCATGGAAGTTTACATTGCCTAACAGCAGTGCACGCAACAGTGTTGATTCCAACAAGCGTATTGCTTCATACTCTGATTTGACTTTCTTGCTCAACAGCACTGAAGAAGAGCCTGTACGTACTGGTGCTATGGTTGCATGCAAATCTGCTGAGCAAGTCCAAAGTGAATTGCCACGTATCTTGACTGCATTTGAAGAGGATCCTGCTGCCAAACAACCCACTACACGTATGGAGAACATTCTCAACATTGTGGTCCAAAGTGATGAGGATAAGGATGAATCTTTCTGGCAAACTGAGATTCCAAAGGTGGTTGCTCAATACAAGGATGCTTTCCGTCGTGCTCATTTGCGTCGTATCACCGTGATTGTGTATCGTGCCAACCAAATGCCTGACTTTTACACTTTCCGTGAGCGTCAAGATTATGCTGAAGATACTACTATCCGCCACATTGAACCTGCTCTTGCTTATCAATTGGAACTTGCACGCTTATCCAACTTTGATATCAAGCCATGCTTTATTGAGAATCGTCAAATGCATGTGTACTATGCTGTTGCCAAGGAAAATCCAAGTGATTGTCGTTTCTTTATTCGTTCTTTGGTGCGACCTGGTCGTGTTAAGGAAGAAATGCGTACCGCTGATTATCTCATTTCCGAAAGTGATCGATTGTTGACTGAAATCTTGGATACGCTTGAAATTGTCAGCCATGAATACAAGAACTCGGACTGCAACCATTTGTTCATCAACTTTATTCCTACTTTTGCTATTGAGCCTGATGAAGTGGAACATGCTTTGATGGCATTTGTGGATCGTCACGGCAAGCGTCTTTGGAAGTTGCGTGTTACTGGTGCTGAGATTCGTTTCAACATTCAATCCAAGCGTCCTGATGCACCTGTGATTCCTATGCGTTTCACTGTTGACAATGTTTCTGGTTATGTGCTCAAGATGGAAGCTTATCAAGAAGTCAAGACTGAAAAGAGTGGTTGGATCCTCAAATCTGTTGGTAGCGTGGCAGGTGCTATGCATATGCAACCTGTTCTTACTCCTTATCCCACCAAGGAGTGGTTGCAACCACGTCGTTACAAGGCTCATCTTATGGGCACCACTTATGTTTACGATTTCCCCGAGTTGTTCAAGCAAGCTATTCATCAGCAATGGGTACAAGCCATCAAGAATGATCCCACTTTGAAGGAACCTGGTCATATTATTGAAGGCAAAGAATTGGTTGTGGATGAAGATGGTTCTATTCAAGAAATTGATCGTGCACCTGGTACCAACACAGTGGGTATGGTTGCATGGCTCTTGACTTTGCGCACTCCTGAATATCCTCAAGGACGTCGTGTTGTCGTTATTGCCAATGACATCACTTTCAAGATTGGTTCATTTGGTGTTGCTGAAGATCACGTGTTTTACAAGGCTTCTGAATTGGCACGTAAACTTGGTGTACCACGCATTTACTTGTCAGCCAATTCTGGTGCTCGTATTGGTTTGGCTGATGAATTGATTAGTCAATTCAAGGCTGCCTGGAAGGATCCTTCTAATCCTGCTGCTGGTTTCAAGTACTTGTATCTCACTCCAGAGACTTATCAAGCTATTGCTGCTCAACAAACCAATGGTCAAAAGAGTGTCAATGTTGAAGAAATCGAGGATGAAGGTGAAAAGCGATGCCGTATCACTGATGTTATTGGCTACACCGATGGTCTTGGTGTAGAAAACTTGCGTGGATCTGGTCTTATTGCTGGTGCTACTGCTCGTGCTTATGATGACATTTTCACCATCACCTTGGTCACTTGTCGCTCTGTGGGTATTGGTGCTTATTTGGTGCGTCTTGGTCAACGTGCTGTTCAAAATGAAGGTCAACCTATCATCTTGACTGGTGCACCAGCACTCAATAAGGTGCTTGGTCGTGAAGTTTACACATCCAACTTGCAGCTTGGTGGTACCCAAATCATGTACAAGAATGGTGTTTCTCATTTGACAGCTGAGAATGATCTCGAAGGTGTTGGCAAGATTGTACAATGGTTATCATTTGTGCCATCTGTTCGTGGTGCTCCTGTTATCACTCGTATTGGTGCTGATCCTATTGATCGTGAAATCGAATATACACCACCCAAGGGTCCTTCTGATCCCCGTTTGTTCTTGAATGGCAAGGAAGAAGATGGTCGTTGGTTATCAGGTTTCTTTGATCGTGACTCATTTGTTGAAACTTTGAGTGGTTGGGCTCGTACTGTTGTTGTTGGTCGTGCTCGTCTTGGTGGTATCCCTATGGGTGTTGTTGCTGTTGAAACACGCAGTGTTGAAAACATCATTCCTGCTGATCCAGCTAATGCCGAATCAACTGAACAAGTGGTTATGGAAGCTGGTGGTGTGTGGTATCCCAACTCTGCATACAAGACTGCTCAAGCTATCAATGATTTCAACAAGGGTGAACAATTGCCATTGATGATCTTTGCCAACTGGCGTGGTTTCTCTGGTGGTCAACGTGACATGTACAATGAAGTGCTCAAGTATGGTGCTCAAATTGTCGATGCTCTCAGCAACTACAAGCAACCTGTATTTGTGTACCTTGTTCCTAATGGTGAATTGCGTGGTGGTGCCTGGGTTGTTATTGATACTACCATCAACCAGGAAATGATGGAAATGTATGCTGACACTCAAGCACGTGGTGGTGTGCTCGAACCTGAAGGTATTGTCGAAATCAAGTATCGCAAACCCCAATTGTTGGCTACCATGGAACGTCTTGACGAAAAGTATGCAAGCCTTAAGCGTCAACTTTCTGAGTGCACTGATGAATCCAAGACTGCTGAGATTAAGAAGCAACTCGAAACTCGTGAACAAGAATTGTTGCCAGTGTATCAACAAATTGCTATTCAATTTGCTGATTTGCATGATCGTGCTGGTCGTATGGAAGCCAAGGGTGTTATTCGTAAACCACTTGAATGGCGTTATGCTCGTCAATACTTCTACTGGCGTGTGCGTCGCAGACTTGCTCATGAGTACACTATTCGCAAGATGGCTGATGCTGCTCCTCGTCTCTCACGTGATCAAATGAGCTCCCTTATCAAGCAATGGTTCTATGATGCTGCTGACAATGGTCACGTGAATTGGGAGGATGATGATCGTTTGATTGCTGAATGGTTTGATAACCACGCTACTCATGTTGATCAACGCATTGCTAAGCTCAAGAGTGAAGCTACCAAGGAACAACTTGTACTTCTCGGTACTACTGATCAAGAAGCTGTTGTTGAAGGTTTTAGCAAGCTCATGGAAACCATGTCCCCTGAAGCACGCAAGGAAATCCTTCGCAAATTGGCTACTCGTTTCTAAATAGAATACTAGATGCATTCATTTTTTCATTCTTCTATACTTTATTTTGACATTTGTATATAAAAAAGGATAATATAATCTCTTCTATTTCTCTATTTCTATGATATCATGAGTTTTGAAAGCTGTTGTACCGTCCCATAAAGATGATGATCAACACTGATAAGCATGTTATAGGCAAGTAAAATGTATAGTAAAACAACAGAAAATGTACAACATAAACTTTTTATTTGCATCAGTTAATCAGCGACTCGGGCAATTTTCCTTGCACGTTCTTGTCCTACAAGGCGTCGTCGCATATCCTTGTTAAGTCTCCGCTCCGTGGGAAGTTTAAGGGCGGGTTGGGATTCATCCATAGTGGTATTATTATCCTTGGTGGTGGTGGAATGATTGTCATCGGTTGATAATATAGGGCGAGTACAAAGAAGATCATCTTTCATATTGTCCAATAATGAAGTAGCAAACGGACATTGTTCAAGTGACATGAGTGGACCATCAATGACACGCGATCCGAGTACCTGAACATCGATCTGAAGGTACGTGGTATTCTTTTCAGCTGGTAGCGGAGAAATGAATGATAAAAGAGCTGCATTGTTGTGATTGTCTTCATTCATAATGAATGTGGAGGAACCATTTTCTTCACAAGCAGCCGTTGTTGATGTTTCATTCATGATGGGTGCCACCTGGGAGAATTCACGAGAATACAAGTAAATATGGGGTCTTGTTGTTGTTGCCTTGATATCAGATGACCATTGCACCAAGCCCTTTTCATGATTTTTAACATTGTTGCTAGTGGTGGTGGTTGTAGTAGTAGTGGTTGTTGTGGTAAGCCTATCCTGAATCCAATTGCGGAGTGCATAGGGTCGTACAGGGTCAATGAGCACCAAATCTGTGCTTGGTGTAATTGAAGATGATGATGGGCCACTATCCAGTGTAGGTCGTGAAGTTGTTGGTGCACCACCGTTAAAGTATGTCAAGTCAAGAGGACTATTCATATTGATATTAGATTACATAAGCATTCACTTAGGCTTGGCTTACCTTGATCCTGCCACCAATTGTTTTGTACTACTTCCACCCACTGTAAGTTGGTTTACGCTTCTTGATGGCAATGAAAACAATGCAAATGAAAATAATATGATCTATACCGTGAAACATTCACACACACACACACATTATGAGTACAATAGTCAATTTTCCCGCTTGCTTCCCCCAATAGCAAAATTACCATAAACACCACTCCCGTGGCCTTGTTGTGATGATTGGTATTCTTGTTGGATGATAACGATGCTGTGGTGTTATTATTGTTGTTGCCAATCATGCGTCGTCTCAAATCATGATTCTCTTTCTCCAATGTATCCACTCTTGACTCTAGTTCTGCCACACGAGTTTTGAGTTGTTCATTTTCCTTTGAAAGGTTTTGTTTTTCTTCTTCCAACGCGTTTAAATGTTCCCGTTTACGTTTACGCGACAAGAGTGCTGCTGCTCTGTTTTTGATTAATCGTTCTTGTCGTTTAGCAATAGCTGCTGCCTTTTGTGCTTCTTCTGGAGAAGAATGAGATGGTTCAATTTTAACGGTGGCAGGTATAGGATTGTTGTTGTCATTGGTTGTCAGGGGCTGTTGCTGTGCAACCTGTGATGTTATGGTGATAGGTTGCTGTGGTTGTTCTTTAATAGCAACAGGTGGAGAAGATGGAGATGGAGATGGAGATGGAGATGTGGATAATGGTTGAGGTGGAGGAGATGGAGTAGTGTTTGTTGTTGATGAATGATTGTTATTGTTGGGTTGTTGTGGCGGTTGAGCCGATGCAGGGAGAAGTCTTGCCAGGGGTCTTAACTGTGTTGTTGGTGCAGAAGCCATACCAATAGGATCCTTTTTCTTACGACCTCGTTTCTTTCTTGGTTGTTCTGAATCAGATGATGAACAAGAAGCAGTAGATGATGCTGAAGATAATTTCATCTCTGGTTGTGGCTGTGGTTGTAACAAAGGAATATTGGGTGGTTGATTCATAGCAGCAGCTTGCTGAATGTATAAAGGGGGCACAAATGATTGTAAGAATTCAGGTGGAGGAGGTGCTGGCCATGTTGTTGCAGTCAAGTTGTTGCCTTGTGGTAATCCTGCTGCTGCTGCTGCTGCAAGCCATGAAGTGTAATCCATCATGTTGGGTGCAGATGTAAATATATCTTCTGATTTATTAGCATACGCGTCTTCTGCATTGTTGATGCTTCCATCAGATGATGTCGAATATGGAGGTGAAAGAGGCTGTTGTTGTTGGATTGGGTGTTGTTCGTCGTTGGATAAGGGCCAACTATCACCAGAAAGACAATCGGCATTCAAATAGGACATGAGCAACTCGTCATGTTCTTCTTGTGCTTCAGGGTCTGGTTTTACAGTGGGCGATGTCATGATGCCTGATTGGCGATTGAAAGGAAGGTTCAGGAAAAACGGTCAGTGAAGAAAGTGAGTTTTCTGATACTTTGTACCCCCCATATATTTATATGGTTCCAATTGCCCCGTGCTTCCAAGTTTAGTATATGCCAACTTGCCTGTGTAGGCAAGTGACTCCAGTACCATTTTATCTACACGTATCCCTTATTCCTCCCCCCCCCACTTGCCTTACTTTACACATTCACTTCCCTTGCATCTGATAAATTAATAGCATCCATAAAGGATATTCTTCTAATATACATGATAGAAACTGGTTCTTTATTCATAGTGTAATCGATCCGAGGTATTGGTGGTGGGGGTACAACAACAATCATCAATCATACTTAAATAGAAACACGTGGCGTTTTTACTACTACTACTACTACTACGATTCCATTCCTTTATTGACAGCATCTATTTGAATATATTTTGATCGAATGCATCTGCATTATGAAACATAAAGTTCAAATGTTACATGTTAACATGGGATAAGGTGACAAAGAACCCCTTTGTTGGGACCATGTGCATCACACACCGCCAAAGTGAAAAAATTCCCAACTGGGAAGGTAATCGTGGATAACCCGCATTTCTTGCTGAACCATCTAAGAATGAAGTTACATTATTATTATGCACTGGTATTACAGAGGACATCATGACGTATCTAATAAAATGCCTTGTTTTCAACTCCATTATTGAAAAGGGTACCTATTCATCCATCAACTGTAGCGAAAATACAAAGAATCCTCTCACGTTAGATTCGATGACTATACTATGGTTGAAATAAACGATGATGCCAAGGTGCATATATATATATATATTTCATTGAATCTTCATATATGAACGTCATTAGGGATATATGTGATATAAAAAGACGGCAGGTACATACATGCTGTAGATCTAATGCCTGGGATTGAACTCAGCAACGTCATCGAGAGGGCGGCGGGTTGCGTTTAGGACGCGTAAGTGAAGATGCAGTTGAGTACCTCGCTTCTTTTCTCCTTATTATCAACTCATTATGGACCATTTCCCTTCTCGTTGGGGTAAACCTCGCAACGAAAACGTCGATGCATACAACACTGTTCCTCTTCACAAAAGTCTTCCTGACAGCTTGTCACAATCAGCTTACGGTCCAGTATCCCATACCCAGTGAGTATAATCACCACCACCACCAACCGATCGCTTCTTTATACAATCCATCATTGTCAAGTGAAACAACCTGACAATCATTGACCATCGTTTCGATATGATAGCGACTGACGTTTGTTGATTTTTTTTATATAGACAACCACTGGTAACGGGCACATCGGTGATTGCCTTAAAGTATCGCGATGGTGTTATGATGGCTGCAGATATGCTCGGTACGCTTGAATGAAACTGTTGTATGGAAAGGGAATCTCATCATAGGATGATTAGGCTCTTATGGCTCGCTTGCTCGATTCCGTAACATTGAACGATTATATCCTGTGGGTGACTACACCATTGTCGGCTGTTCAGGCGATATTTCAGATTACCAATACATTCAGCATCTCTTGGATACGCTCATGTAAGCATCATCAGAGAATTAGGATACGGATGATATAGATACTCAACGCTTTTTATTATTATTCATGACAGGATCAAGGAACATTGTCATGATGATGGACATGTTCTCGGCACATCCAACATTTTCGAATATCTCTGGAGAGTCATGTACAATCGACGATCCAAGTTCAATCCCCTTTGGAACGCGCTTGTTGTTGGTGGTGTAGATAAGGGTGAACGGTAAGTTGATGATACATGTCATTGGGATAAAAACTCATAGTCGTGTGCTTAGTTTCCTTGGTTACGTTGATTTGCGAGGCACCACTTACCAGACTACAACCATTGCCACTGGTTTTGGTGCACATCTTGCACAACCTATTCTAAGAAAGCGAGTAGAAGGCAGAGAAGATGATCTTACTGAGGAAGAAGCTATTGAAATCATCAATGATTGCATGAAGGTGTTGTTCTATCGTGATGCTCGATCCATGAACAAGGCAAGTGACATTGTCCTTTGGATGTGAAATCAATACTGACTTTATCAATAGTTCCAAAGAGCAAAGATGACTGCAAGTGGTGTTGAAGTTACCGAGCCCTATAGCGTGGAAACAGAATGGGGATTTGCAGAGAAGATACGAGGTTATGGTGCATAAACAGATGCATATCCTTATTTCATCATTTACAAAGCAAATATATTCCATTTGATTATAACATGACTATTAAGCTTTCTTTATTTCAATTGATTATCGACTCAATGTGTATCATAGAAACTACCATTTCCAATATTTCTGCCTTCATTTGCTCATCAGTCGTTATCTGATCATACAACTTGGGGTCGATATAGTCGTGGATCACCATATCAGCAACAAAAAACCATCAATCCTTGGGATATTACTACCACGTTTGTAATAAAGGATGAATTGCGCATCTTTGCTATCTTTTATGATTTGTTATACGCGACCACTTTCTCGGAGCTTGAGCATTGCTTGACCAGTGAATAAACTTTTGTCATTGGCAAATCATCCTTCGTTAGAGAGATATGAGATATATGGCGGTGCCTTATGTGAAATACCGACTTGACACGAAATCATGCCGCTCAAAGGCCTTTGTCACATGATTTTATAAAAGAGTTCTGGGTAGAAAGATCTAATACCGCTCAATGGTTTCATTATGTCAACCAAAGGTTTCATTGTGGGGATTATGCTCATGGTTTGAGTATTTTACTCCCCTGGTTGTTGGTAATACATCGATAGGAGTAGCTCAGGATATATAGACAAGTAGTGGTATAGTAGTTGTATTATCATTCAAGAAGATATTATCAAGCTTTACAGCTAGAAAGCAATCCGTAGTTGACCATATTTGAATGGGACTTTTTTATGATTCCTCATATGGATACCGTAATGACACACACTTGAAACCAAAAATGAACAGTAGTCAAGTATTGTGGTGCAATATTTAATGGTTCTCACGCAGCAACAAGTACAACATTAATGGTTTTACAAGGGGTTGAATGATAGCAAGTTGATTTGATCCAAGGGAATCCATCATTTGCATGGTGGTCTAATTCATGCAAAATCATTGGTCCTTATTTCATATGGCGATGACACGCGGGGCTAAAATTGGGCAAGGAGCACCGAAGTGAGAGCTCTCCCTCTTTTCTGTTAAAGGACTACATGTAAGCATCCATCATATATTATCCATCCATCCATCATAAACATCATCTAATATACATCATTTGTAGTCACCATGGGTAAGGAGAAGACTCACGTTAACGTTGTCGTCATTGGTCACGTCGATTCCGTAAGTTTTATTTTATACAGTGGGATAAGATGGGAATGCAGGAAATTGACTATTATGATTACAGGGCAAGTCCACCACTACTGGTCACTTGATCTACAAGTGCGGTGGTATTGACAAGCGTACCATTGAAAAGTTCGAGAAGGAAGCTGCTGAACTCGGTAAGGGTTCCTTCAAGTATGCTTGGGTTTTGGATAAGCTCAAGGCTGAACGTGAGCGTGGTATCACCATTGATATTGCTCTCTGGAAGTTCGAGACCCCCAAGTACCACGTTACCGTCATTGATGCCCCAGGCCATCGTGATTTCATCAAGAACATGATTACTGGTACTTCCCAAGCTGACTGTGGTATCTTGATTATTGCTGCTGGTACTGGTGAATTCGAAG